>VXBN01007628.1:344618-399793 GCA_013397395.1 Sinosuthora webbiana | reverse complement strand
TTTTTTTTTTACGAGGCTGGCTTGATGTTTACTAGACACCATTGAGAGATTTGTCAACTGCTATTAGGCACAAAATATTTGCATTCCATTCAGCAAACCCAGACACATCACCCAGAGTGTAACACTCCATCCCTTTTCCACTATCATTCAATTTTTATTTATTTATCTTTTTTTCTCCAACTGAAAGAATCCCCAGTAACTGCAATGAATGAAACCTACCCAACTCTATAGTGTATAATAAGCACATTGCATACTTAATGGTTGACTAAAAAAAGCCGTGATTAACTCTCAGAGGAACCGTTGGGACATTCCACCAAGAAAGAATGGCAAGCATTCCTTTGACATTTATTTGGCAAATTAATTCTTCTTTTTAAAATAAAAAAAAAAAAAAAAATTAAAAAAAAAAAAAATTCCTCTCTTTTTTAAGACTGATGTCAATGTGCAATAGAGGGAGGGAAAGGACATGCGCCCACTGGCAATTTACTGCAGAAAGAAATTATGGCAGGAACAGCAGTGCCAGCTTTGACAAGCCAATCCCTAGCTGCCTCAAAAGTATTCGGATTGTACTATGCTAGTTAGAGCTCACTGCGCTAAATCGTTTTTTTTTTTCGTTTTTTTTAATAAAAATTATTTGGCTATTCCTTGTAATATATTAGAAAAATACTCTTTTTCCAAGCTAATTACAAGCCTTGTACACATAACAACATGACATTAAAAAAAATAATTAGAAAAAAAAAAGAAAATAAAAAAGAAGAAAAAAAAAATTAAAGTAATATTTAATCCTGCTGTATGCACCTTATGCATCCACTTGATAAACCTGGGTGGTGAACTGGGGAAGGGGGGGAAAGCCAGGCAGACAACTCAGTCTGGCTCCTGCAAAGACTCACATGCTCCATTATCCCACACACAGGCTCACAGCAGCCTTGCTGTGCAAGGATCTGGTGGATTTTGGGACTGCAGGTCACCAGACTGGAAGTGGTAGTGAACATTCCTGGCTTTGGAGTTTTTTTTTTTTTTTTTTTTTAAATACCTGCTGAGTATGCTAATTGTTGTTACTACAGTGGACGCCAATGTTCTCATGCTCATGTATACAGAAAACAAACACACACGATTTTCTATATAATCCACCACTTAATGCAGCATTTTCCCCAGAATTGCCATAATAGTGCTTTTGACATTGCATTGTTAGTTAATTCTTTGCATATCAACAGTTTTCCTCATCTGGAACCTTAGTGTTTTATTCACAGATCTCCACGTTGCTGGCTAATGAAGAAGTTTCCCTTTCTTTTTGGGCAGAGCTCTTGAAAACACGTTTTTCCAATGGTATTTAGGGAAAAGAGAAGAGCCTAAAATTTAAGTTTCCCTTTCAAGTAGTGGTCTGAAATGATTACAGGTAAGGAGGACGACCAGATTCTTAATGGTTATGTGACTATGGTAACTGAGCCTTACTTTCTGTTCACAGAGCTTTACGAACAGAGGAATAATTTAAGATGTTTGCTGAAGGAAATGATGATGGACCCTAGAAGAGAAACTGCAGCTCCGATGGCTATTTTAGCTTTGGAAAACAGAACCAAAAAAAAAAACCCAAAGAAAACCACTGACAGAAATACTGTGTTGTGGTACAAGTTTGTTACTAGCACACCTTCTATACACACACAACAGCTCGACGGTAAGTTAAAATATCTTCCAAGTGAGATCTCCTTCACTTACACCGCCCCATTTCTGGAAATGCCAAAGCTTGCTGAACACCCTGATGGTACCACACAAGCAGAGGCAAGACAGACACAACCTGGAGATGTTCTACAATCCACCACCATTTCAAGCAGTTCTTCTCTCAAACTCATTTTAAATGGAAACAAAACAAAAAAAAAATAATAAAAATAAAAATATAAACATGTACAAGACAGTCTGTTTCGATTACAGATTAATAATACAAAAGTCTATGCTGTAGGTTAGTTAGTTAGAACAGTTGATGAGCAAACCAATGCAGTGTGAGCCCCAGATGACCCAATGCAAAGTGATCCACACTGGTGGTTTCCGGACGCCGTCGGGCACAGCGGCTGCATTAAAGTGAAGTGACCTCAGTGCTCCAAAACCAACGTGTTCCTCGAACTACAGGACAAAAAAAAAAAAAAAACCCCAAAAAAAACCCTAACGCTTCCAATGCATCTGTAGTCATCCAGCAGCTTTGTGTTTCCCACCACAGCACCTGCACATGACCCCACAGTGGTAACAAGCCCGAAGCGGCAAGTAACAGCACATACATGGAGCGATGAAAGACAAGGCGATAAGGGCCATCCACCGGAGGCAAAACATTTCATCACTGGTGTCGCACGAGCAAGGATCCGTGTAGTCTCCTTCCGGGTCGGACATACAGTGATAGAGCATAGTGTCTGCACACCACATACAGCTCACTCGATGGATGCAGGTCTTGACGCGGTCCGGGGCGTCCTGGCACTGACCCCGCCTGTTCTCCTCGTGGTTGAACATGTCCCTGCAGTACACGCACCGCGACCTCTCCCCGTCCTCCTTGCGCCTGGGCTTGAATTTGACAGGTTGAGTCTTTATCACAGCACCCTTGGTGTCTTCGCCCAGGTCCAAGTCTGAGTTGTCCACGTAGGGGTAGGTGTACTCGTGTTTCGAGGCCTCGCTTTTGGCGAAGCGCACGTAGGAGTCCACGTCGTCGGGGTCGAAGCTCTTCCCTCGCGCCGGGGCGTGGCGGTAATCCTCGTATCCCGTCATCCAGATCTTCTCCCGAGGATTGATGCGCACGATCTCCTCGTCGTCGTCTGGGAAGTTGACGTGCCGGTAGGACCGCGGCCCTACTGACTGCGGAAGCGGGAGGGAGGTGAAGAGAGAGAGAGAAGAGAAATAAGCTCGTTTTGCTACTGGTAATCACGGTCTCCTTCGCCTCCTCAAGAGCCAGTATTTAACTGCTTATAACTGTGTATTTCCTTCTTTATGTGCCCTTCCCCGTGATCCACCACGAAATTCCAGCCTTTGGCTCAGGAGGGAGTACACCTGTCAAAGTCCTGCACTGGCCTGTGTGCATGTGGTACAACACAACATGCTGAAACCATTGTGTTACCCCCCCTCTCCCCCTCTTTTTTAATAACAGGAAGCCATTTAAAGCCAATTGAGAAGGAAACAAGGAGAGCAGAAGGAGGGAGCTGTGTCTCAGGCATGTGGAGGAAAACCAAACATGGGCAAACTCAGGCAGGCAGAGAGGTGGGAAGAAACACTGGGAAGAAACCTTACTTGTTCTAGATGGTAGTGGTCAGAGCTGTAATGGTCGTGAAGGTGTCCACGAGTGCAAATTCTTCGATGTTCGCAGGATGCGGGAGAAGCCAGAGTTCGCACGGGCTGTTCCCTTTTCTGAGAGGAGTTGGAGGAGCTGTCCGTAGCATTCTGTTTTAAATGGAAAGAGGGGGGAAAAAAAAATCGTCATACTTGGAAAAAAAAATCATCAGCTGTTACCACACAGGGCACTGAGAGATGTTTTGGCGCACACCTGCGATATTGGCAACACCTGACCGCTGGAGGCTTCGTGAAGTTTCACATAAAACACTTGAAAGAGGCAGACCTGTTGCCAGGCCATAAAAGCTGTCACCACACACATGGAAAAATAAAATGCCATGGCCTGCCCGTGACATATTCACCAACACCACTTTGTATTGGCTTGGCACGTTGTTTGTTATCCTGGGCACGGCGGGATGATGAGTGTTCACCAGGAACTGCCTGAGAGGAGCAAAGCTAAACCCCGGCAAGTGATGCAATCCTGTAGGTCCTGAGGGCTCAGACAGAGCATCTGTGTGCCCAGGCTGCACCCCACCAGCTACCCAGGCTACAAAAACACTGGCAATTTTGTTAACCTTTACACACTCTCCAAACACTCACTGAATTCCAGGTCACCGCCAGCTACTTGAATTATCAGCTTTCCTTTAAAAACTTCAGGATTTTTTTTTCTCTCGTTTTGTCACTTTTTTTTTTTTTTTGCCACTCGCAATTAATGTGCAATGAACGTTCCTTGTGTTTTTACACATTCCTGGTTCCCTGTGAGCACTTTCTTTAAGTTAATTAGTTACATCATTATGCAACAATGATCATGAAAGGGTGAAATATCACACAGTAGCATGCTGTTGCCAATACCTACTGCTCCTTAACAATCACGTTTCTCTTCCTGCAGAAACACACAGCGAGGTAATAATGTCAGCCACCATCTCTCCACAGCCCTTCCTTGGCTAAAACAGTTGCCTATGATATTCAGGATTTTGGCCATTAATTCTATTGACAGGTTCTGGGCTTTTTCATAGTACCATGAGTATCAATGGACAGTTGGTAGATGCACCAGCAAACCAAGGGCAGGAAAAAAAGAGCCTCCACACACAACAAACAGAACAGCTGTAGCCCTGCACGTGCCTGAAACATCGGTGCCTGAAATAAAAGAAATCTCCACCCCAACCCCCTCTCAACTAACAAGATGTGCTGCAGCTACAAGTCCATGGAAAAGGCTCCTGATTGCCGCCACAGTCAGCTGGGACACAGCCTCAAGAGCAGAGCATTGTATCAGTAGTAGCACAAGACTGGTTTTACCTGAAAAACCTTCTCTCCTTGTCAAGAATGCACTCTCCAAACACTGTTTTCCAATGGATCGCACCAGACGCGTTTTTTTCCTCCAAGAATACAAGAGCCCTCATTGTGAATATTTGTTTATTCTGAAAACAACCACTCTGAGAGACTCTGTCCAAAGGTGAGAGAACACCTTGAAGCCTTACAGCACAAAAAGAGATGTTGGCTCCCTTTAACTCTTACAGCACTTTAAAAGCGCCCAACTCCCAACTTATTTCGTTGAAAGCAAACACGCGGTTGTTTGCAGTGTGATGTAAAGCCAGCCTGGGTTATCTGAGAGGTACAACAAGCAGAATGAGTTTTAAATGGCTGGCTCCCATTAAGAAGAGACTTTTAATACTTGTGTTTGTTTTAGGTTTTGGTTTTTGGTTTTTTTTAAACAAGTACATAGAAGCAGATCAAGTCTTAACACAGTTAACAACACCTCTAAAGTGGAAGTGCACCAATATTCAGGCTCTTTTAAAAAAGAGGTTTCATCGGCCCAGTCTTCATAACCTACTAGACAAAGGCATTTCAAATCTGGTTTGAAGCTTTGAAGCCAATTCTTGTGCACTTAACTTCAGGCCCTACAATATCTAGCACGTTTTGGGGACATTAAAAAAAAAAAAAAAGGCAGCTTCTACAAATGTTTTGTAGTAACATTAAGCTTAAAACCTGTTTGAAAATCCTGAAAAGGGTCATGATTTAGCTACAACAGCCATGCTGGTACTCACAGAAGTATGTTTCCTGCAGAGCTGTATGTGGTGCAGACCAAGATGCTGAGCTGTGACTTAAGTTTCTCAGAAAGCCACACAACATACCCCATGGCCCAGGCAGCTCCAAAGCTGCTCTCAAAGCAAAACTAAACTCTGACTGACACGAAGCAAAAAAAACAGGCAGGGCCTTAAAATGGTAACCAGAAGGACCCTTCACCTTCAGTGGATCCACAGCTGAGCCCTGCTGGGACAAGCCTTTTGTGGATCCGCTCCAAAAACATCATGGGTGCTCCAAACAATGCAGCCTGGGGAAACAACCCAGTGGGAGGTCACTGCACATACTGTCCTGCAACTGCCTCCCCTGTCCTGGATGAAAATAAAAATCCCACCCAAACTGGATATAACTCCTTGATAATCTCGGCAGGGCAGCTGGGAGCTATAACCAGCCCTCCCAGCACTGTGCTATTTGCTGCCTCTCTGGGAAGGCAGCATTTCTGCAGCAGGCAACTGGAAAAGAGCTTGTAGTGATTTTTATCTTGTCAGATTCATATCTACCTTTGCTTTCCTCCACACCTTCTCCCTTCAGGCCCGTCAGGGCAACCGAGCCTCTCCTCCACATGTGTTGACACGGCTACAAAACCTGTTTGCAGCATACCAGCCCTCTGCCTTCACCTTATCCAAAACTGCTGCATCTCCACATTCAATGTCCTCGGATTAGATGGGCAGTCTGCCAACACAAATACTCACTCTAGGCACCCAGAAAGGGGAAATCAAGCTATCCAAGGCTGGGTCTCTGCTCATTCGTCCGTAAAGAAGTTGATGATGACTCCTGGTTGGTGACACTAAAGGCATAGCTGGGTGACAAATGCAGAGGCTGCAGAGTTGCCTTGCTGACCATCAGCTGGGAGAAGCACTGGCACTTTCCACCAAGGTCCCTCAGTGTTTCAAAGTGACACAGGGGGGGAGTGCTCAATACACATGAAAGTGTGGTCTGAGGATTGATGGAAACAAAAGAGGTAGAAAACTCCTGCCTCCCAGGCTCCCCACCTGTGCTGGTGGGCACACTCATCAGTGATGTGAGGAGAGAGATGAACAAGATGATGACACAGCTTCCAGATGAAACTTGTTACTCACGAGAGTCAAAATGAAAGCTGACCCTGAAAATTTAAGAATCTCATAATGCTGAGAGACTTTGAACAAGCTGGATGTTAAAAAAAACCCCAAACACGATTAAACCTAAAGATATGAACACCTTGATCTGACACATAGAATGATGCCCTCTGAGCCAGTTATTGCTGCTCAGGAAAGAGGTCTTGGGATTAAAACAGGCAGCTCTGTGACAGTGTCCACTTGGTGGCTCAGCAACGGGTTAAAGAAAACCAGCAGCAGCAAACACAACCACCAGGGCACTGCATGCATCTGCTGTGCTGATCCAAGCTGCCTGTGGTGCTGGCTCAATAAGGGTGTTTCCACCTTGGCCAGCTCACAGAGCCATGGCCAGGACCACAGAGGACAGGGGATGGCTCCTCAACAACCTGGGTCTCTCCAGCCTGGGAAAGAGATCACGGGAAGGACCAAGAAGATGATAAGTCTACTGAATTGTGAATCCCACAGGAGTGTGAGCAGGAAGGGATTATTCTTCTAGTGTCCCTCAGAAAGGAAGATCATGAGGCATTCACTGGAACAGGCTCACATAAGGCAGAAGGAGGTGCTTCTGATGGTGGCCATGGCTGAAATGCAGTTCAAGAAGCCAGAGTGAAACTCTCAAAAGAAAATAAGTGGCCAAGGATTAGAGGCATGACGATGCCTCAGGCCTCTGAAAGTGTACTGTTCTCTCAACTCCCCTCCACTGGGACTGAGCCTGGACTTGGTGACCAGTGAAAATCAGGCATCTTCAGCCAAGTGCCACTGAGAACAAATGATGGCAAGACTCTGTCAGTGAGGGAAGCAGGGAACAACTTCCGTCCCCCACACGAAGACTGGGACTTGGTTGGGATTATCCACCATCAGCAGAGCAGGGAAAATTTTGGGGAGGGTGCTGAAGGGTGGAGACACGAGATGTTTGCCGTAAGTCTTCCAAATGCAACACACTCACCTACAGAAATACATCAAGAAAGGACATGGCCTCCAGAGCCAGGCTATTTCACTGATGGAAAATCAGGGCACAAACCACTGGTCTCTTAGAGAAAATCCATCTTCTTCTCCTCAAACCTGTTAAAACCAATCCAGCTCCAGCATTTGGCTTTGAGGAGAAACTACTGAAAACATGCCTGGTAGTCACAAAACAGAGAAGAACCCAAAACTAAAGTTGTTGGAACAGGGAGTCCGATAACAAACCCTGTTTCAACACGCCCTCAAACGCTCAATCACAAGACATTTGTGCTGCTCCTTACCAGAACCTTCTGACTGCTACAGCAGTCACAGACTCTTGTGGTTTTCACTGCTTGGATAACAAAACCATTAATCATGACCATAAGAGTTATTTTATGAAACCTGTGCAACACATTTCCTGTTTCAAGCGAGCTGGATGTATCTGAGCAAGCACACGTACTGCATGTGTGGTATGGGCTGCTTAAAGAAACAACACCAGGCAAAATGATGGCACTGTGGTAATTAAAAAAAAANAAAAAAAAAAAAAGAGAAGCATGTCCTTGTTTCCCCCTCAGACTTTCAGAAGTGACTCATTAAATTAAAAAAACCCCAGTCATTAGTAAAGAAGATTATGTTAATCGTTCGCTGCAGTTTATTTCTCGTTGAAATGGATTTGTTACACAAGAAGGCTAATCAGGTAGCTAAGCAATAAGCATAGATGAGCATCTATGAAAAAAAACCACGAGAAGGAGAAGAAGAAGCCCTCTCCTGCTTCTGAACTGGACTGATCACCTTGCCTCTAATGGCTTCACAGAACAGGCTCACTCTGTGTGATGCAACACGCAAGGCTCACTACAAAAAAAAGAAGAAAAGATTATTCCTCTCAGAATTATGAAGCAATACAATCTGTGGCAGCTTGCCAGAAATCAGCTGCCAGAGGGAAATTATGGAGTTCTGTCGCTTAAAAACTTCCAGAAGTGCTCTCTGCCAGCTAAAGGATTTGTGAGTTTGCTGTCAAAAATAATTGTGGGTCAAGCAAGACAAGATTTTTACTCCTAGCTTCCAGAGCAGGCTGAAGAAGAGCCACCTCATCTTTTGAGGAGGCATCCCAGGACAAGAAACTCTGCTTGGCTTGAGGATGAGCCTGGAAAAGTGACAGCCAGAGAGCCCCACCACCTCTGACTGAGACCTCTGCAATGGTTTCCCCCACCAGCAGCTGGATCCCTCGGTGAGCTCTGCCCAGGTGCAGTCCCCTGGGAGCCCCAGCACGTTGTCACTTGACCCTTTTCCACTGGAATCCAGGGAGGCACAGCTGTGCTATCAGCAAGGAAAGGAAGAATGATAAAGGCAGCAAAACAGCTCAGCAAGAGAGTGATACTGAGCTCTGGGCCTTATCTACGGAGCTGCTGTTTAGGAACTTCACAAAGAGGAAGTCTGAGAGTTATTTCGGATGCATGGCAGAGAAAACTTCCACCTTTCCAGAGAAATTAAGATAAAATATAGTCTCCCAGAACTCCCTTCAGCTTAATCTTGCCAGACCACAACAAGTCCTTCCGTTCTCCTCCAGCTTTTTTTTTATTTTTTTAATTATTTTTAAAGCCTAAAGAGATTCAGCACTTCTGAGTTTCACAGATAGTGGAACAGCACAAATCCTAAATTTTGTCTCAAGACACCTTCTTTTCTCCATTCAAGAAATTTAGAAAAGGGAACAAGCTGACATTTTCCATCAACCTCTAAGAGTGCCCTGTATACTCAAGACAGCCAAATTCAAGGGGAGCTTAGATTATCCAAGTATTAAGAAAAAGATTCGGTGTGAAAAATTTATTAAGATTTGAGACTCCTGTCTCCTAAGCACAAGCTTTTAATTTGTCATGGCAAGACAAAGCCATGGGAGAAAATGCTTTTTGTCAAATTTCTCTTTGTTTCCCATCACTGAAGGCAAGACAGAAATTGTACTGCAAAAAAATTGCTTCCACACATTTTTTTGAAACATTTTGCCACTCTCATACATGGGGGATGGCTGGAGCTGGACATAGTTCTACTCTGCTGAAAATCTGAAGGAAAAGCTTCATGTTTGAAGTGAACTGGAGTATGATCTAAGACAAATTGGCTGTACACAACCACCACAATAAGCATGGATTCAGACTTGCCCAATACCAGAACAGCAGTAAAAATCCTCAAATGTTTGGCCTGTTTTCTAGTCACCCCCGAAACAAATACCAATATAAAGTGCACAAGGCCAGCTATTTTTTTTTTTTTTACTGCTACCTTTTCTTATTTTAAGTTCTTGTGGTTACAAGCTTTTAGTGCCAGAAGGATGCTGGTGGCTGTGCTGGCTGAAGTCAGCAAAACTTAAGGAACATTTCCAAGAATCCAGCGCACAAGATCACCTCCATTAAACTCCTGCTAAACCCAACTCTGGCATCATCAGCACGGGGTCACAGATGTGGCTCAACAGCTCACTTCAAGAAGTGAAAAGAATCTGTGAGACTCAGACAGGATTAAATGACATGACAAACACTCAGATGTGGTGAGGGGGGAAACCTCAGGGAGATTTTCCTGTTTCACTGCACGTGTCCGCAAAAAGCAGGCCATTTGAGGAGACACAAAGGGAAACTTTGTCTGCAGGAGGCAGAGGAGGACTGAGGTGAAGTCAATACCCCGTTTTGCTGGGACTCAGACCTGGACCAGAGGCTCTGAGCAGGTTTATTCAGCATTTCCTTCTCAAGATCCCCCTCCCCCTTACTGCACCACTGGGCTGGAGCTTCCATGGAAAAAGCCTTAGCAGCAGGTACTTATAAGGGAAAACCAGAATGTTTTAAGGGGGGAAAAAAAAAAAAAAACCCAAACCACAAGCTCAGCTTCTAGGGCTGCTCCCCCAGCAATCCCACAGTACAGTGGTGAGAGCAGGGTGGCTCTTGTGTCCTCATCCATGTGGAGAGCCTCTCCTCACCAGGACTCCCACGCTTTCCTCTTCATTCCTGCAACTCCTCCGTGCCGCGGCCTGATTGGATTTCTCCACGCTGAGACAAGCTTCAACAGGATCTTTTTACTTAAACCTGGGAACTCTTTCAACTAACCAACTGCTTAAAACCATCTAGGGATAGAGGCTGGCCTTTCCCTTTCGCAGAGGCTCTGTTCATCTGTTTACACCTTGAAAAAATGACATCCTGGTGTGGAGTACAGCATTGCTGGATGCTCCAACACTTGTGCCTGCACAGCTCTGCAAAGATTAGCAGAGCCTCCTTCTCTAACAATGTCATCCACATCACCACAGCTGTCCTCTGCCAAGGCCAAGAGAATGGCCACCATGAACTGCTGAGGGGAAGTGATGGTCATTTCTTTTTTCCCCCCTCCAGTCCCATCACCTGCTCTGTGGGCTTGTGTGGGTGCAGGATCACAGGAATGCAACCCCAAAATCGCTTCTGCATCACTGACCTCAGCTGACCATCCATGTGGTGGCACAGAGAGCAGAGGTGGGGGAGGCTGGAAGGGGAGGCTCCTGATTTTCAGGTGCTGACAGGGAACTTAGCACATCCAGCACTGCCAAAAAGCATTCCTTTTGCAAGACTGGTGAGGATGCTAGGAAATAAAGGAGGGAAGTTCCTATGGGGGTGTTAAACACTGGACAGCTGAGAGCAGCTGGGAGCAGATGGCTCCAAAAAACTCACCGCATCTCAGCTCCTCTATATAGAAACTTTCAAGGAGTGGGGAAGGAAATAACATTAAGGGGGTAAAGAAAAACACTGAGGAAAATTAAATTAGCTAAGCTAAAAGAATGGATGCACCTAAACCATCATGAATGCCTTTGATGCACCTAATCCATCATCAATGTCTTTGCTATGTACACTACAGCCTCTAAATTCAGCAGTGCTCCTCCCATATAATACAACAGGTTACAAACAGAGGGAGGAAAAAAACTAAGTTAAATGCAAACTTCCCCCAGCAGACTGATATGATATTTTAGGAAGTCAGTTAGGGGTCATTTATTCACACAGTTATGAACATGGATGATATTTTAGCTGGAATTTATCACCAAAATAGAATCCAACAGCTGATGCAAACTTTTAAAATACCCTCTTCATAGGCACTGCAAATATGTCAGGCTCTGCTTAAAAATGCAATGGCACTTATTTACTTCTGTCTTTCTTTCTCCTTTTGCAGAAAGGGCCAGAGACACATGAACTGCTTCCCATAATCACTTCTGATTTAATTTTCATGAAGTACTTACAAGATACAGGGCAAGCAGAGCCTTAACAAAACACATCAGACAGGTGAGGGAAGGAAGCATCTAGATGCAGTTATTTATAATGCATTTCTGTATTATAAAGAGGTCCATTCAGACCTCTGTATTCTCTTGTTCATCCTCATTTATCACCAAACACATACTGGGAGGCAGAGGGGACACCACTTACAGTATTTTCTCAGTCAGAAATTTTCTTTAATGGCTTTTCTTTTGTTCTTTCTTGCTTTCTTTTTTTCTTTCTAGGGGTGGGAGGGGTGGAATCTGTCAACTTAAAGATATATAAAATCATGTTTCATGGCTAAGCTTTACCAAACTGCTCATTTTCTTCTCCAGTTTTTCAAAAAAAACCAACAACAACAAAAAAGGAAGTCCAAGAAAATAAACAAACAAAACTCCCCCCAACTCCAATCATCGGAGAGGATCCAAAATTCAAGGACACACTCCGGGCAGCCTCAACTCTCTTGTTTGTTTTGGCTTTTTCTTTCCTACCTGTTACACAAGAGGACAGATTCAGATCAGGTTTGCCAGTGTTTACACAGCAGGTGGGAATTACAGGCTCCTTCACCAGGAGCAGAGCAGGGCACTCCTTTGCCCCACACTCCCCACCCAGCTCCTTTCCCAGCACTGCCCAGAGGATGCTCCAGCTCAGCACCAGCAGCCAAATGCTTTTTTCCCCCCCACCCCTTCTCAATTGTGCAGAGAGCTTTCCCTGCATCCCTGTGGGTTATGTGCCAGGCTGCCATTCCCTAAATCCCTTCTGCTGCAGCACAGGAAGTTGTCAATCATCACTCTGCCCCCGGCCAAGGCTGCCTCCTCCTTCCAAAACAGTGTTTACACCCCGTGCTGGATCTGCTCTGCCTGTCACCTTCAAAGGCACTGCCTGGGGCCAGCCAAGACACCCCAAATCCAGCTGTCCCTGCTGCCAGTGCCCTGGGACAAGGCGTTTTGTTCCAGCGAGGCTGCAGCTGACAAACAGAGCCGCCTGCTGAAAGCCACTTCCTTCAGGTTGGGATATGCAAGTGATGGGAAAAGGCCATTTGCTGCCTTTGCCGAGTTCTCAAGCAGCCTGAAGCCTAAAGAAAGGCCTGTACACTTCAAAGGCTGAGTGCACAGCCCAGATTGAAGAGGGGAACTAATGGAAAGCTGCAGTCACATCAGCCACGTGTGCTCGAGGTAAAAGCAAACGCTCGGCCATAACACACCAACACCACCTCAGCTATCCTGGCATCTCCTCCTCGTGTCAGCTGAAGGATGAACTTCACAGCAGAAACAAGGAGGAGGATAATGCCATAAATCCTAAACCAGCCACAAGAGCCACCTTACTTCTATCAGCAGCAGGGAAGTCTTGCAGAAGACGATGTATCCAGAGCCAGGGATGGCTCATATACAATGAATTTCAGGTGGCACCACAAATATTCTTGGGGTGGCAGAGGGAGTTTTTTTTTGCCTCCTGCTCAGCCCATCAGCTCCAGTTTCCCTTGAGCCAGCACTTCTGCTTTTCCAGCCCTACAGCGAGCTGGCTCCAGGAGCTAAACCACCGGAAAAGTCTTCCCTTTCTTTTATAGGGCCAGTTTTTGGTTCACTTCCCTGGGCTGGCTCAGCACAGAGTCAGCTGTGCTAGGAAAAGGGGGATGGAGGAGCCTCCACTGCTCTGCTGAGGCTAAAGATGCATCAGTCAGGTTGCATCCCTTCAGCTGTGGTTTCACAGAGGTGCTAAAATAACTCCTGCAACCCCAAAAATCCTGCTCCCCCACATCAGCTTCAATCCTGGCATGACTGTGCTGCCAAAGCAAGGTGGGGGAACTGAGCTGGCTGGGAAATAACTTGCTTTTCACAGGCATCCTGACTCAAATCAGGCCTCCCTTACATAATAACCAAGAAATGCCCTGGGAACCATGGCTGAACAAAAGCAAAAGTAAAAAAAAAAGTAAAAAAAAAAACCCAACTCAACCTTTTCCCCTCTACTATATGTTAAGAAAGGGCAACACTCTAGGTTGCATTTTGTTTCTGACACATTTGTGCCTTAAATACACAAATGCAGCACAGCATTCAGTTCCAGGTGAATTAAAAGGGAAACTCTTACAAACAGCTTCACACTTTAACTCATCATATAGTTTGAGTACATTACTATACAGCCAAATTATTTTTTCAAAAGACAAACATGCAGCAGTCAGATTTAGAATATCTGATAGCAATGCAGATACTTTCTGTTCAATAATTTGTTCTTCTTATTTGTAATTCACTTAAGAGTGAAACAGCACCAAAACAACTGAAACTCAGTCTGTTTGGGAATTGTGTTAAAATGCCAATTCCTGACCTGCAGTAAGAAGAGCATGCCTTACCTATCAGAGAGTGACACAAAAGCAAAAAAACCCCTTCATGATAAATACAATAAAGCACCACAGAAATTGTGCAAGACCTTTACTGCCCTTCCTCTCTTTTAAAGGAAGCAAACAAACCTTCAAACTTTGTATCTGCTCCCCCTGAGCTCTTCACTTACATCTTAAGAATCTCTTACATACAGAAGAATAAACAGATTTTATGTTCTGTGTGCCTCCATGCCACAGTAATTTTTATATCTCCTTCAGTCCAAATGACAGGTTATGAGTAAGAGGAAGCAAGGGCAATCTATAGGCTGAAGTACACAGTAATTGTCCATTTTTGAAGGACTTAAGGAAAAGAGCAGCTGCCTTTCCAGATGACACCACTGTTCCAGTGATAATAGTATTAAATTATCAGTGAGCACAGCCTGGTTGTACTGGCAGAAAAGAGCGAGAAAACAAATGGGTTAATTTCCAGCACCACTTGAAAGAAACAAGAGATCCCGAAAGAAAGGGAGAAATACAACACTAGAAAATAAACCTGACAGCCAGAGAAAAAAAAAAACCAAAACTTTCCACTTGACCTTCCCTACTGAAAAAATCTCTTTCAGCACTGGTATCCATTCCCATTGAGTGATGTGAATTTGTGTGGGCAAAGTTAACCCGAAGGCAGGAAAAAAAAAAAAAACCCAAACAGATAAAAAAGCAGCTAGCCTTAAAACTGCTGCACAGTCAGGACCTTTTCAGATTTTTGAGGGAAGGGTTTGAGCCTGCTGGTTTTTTTTCTGTGTGTGAATTTCTCTCTTCTTGGCAAGCACTTTTTTTTTTTTTTCTTTTCCCTTTAAAATCTGAATTAGAATAGCTGTGGTTTACAAGGCAAGCCCAAGATCCAGACATCAGAGGATGTGGCTAGCAGCAGTGAAGGCTCTGGCTGCTCACACAGAGCACAGCTGGCTGCTGGGCAGGAAGAAGAACAGAACCAAGGCCATCATGTCCTGTCACTGTGACAATCCCCTTGCTGGCCTGCTCAGAGCCAACAAGGTGGATTCGCTCGGGGTGACAACCCCATCGTTCCCACAGACAGCTCCGTGCCTCCAAAATGCATTTTCTCCTCCTGCTACTTGAGGACAGCATTAAGAAAAAAGGAAATTGCAAGCTCTTGTGGCTCCTCAATCTCTGAGCACAACTTCTGACTGAAACACTCAGTGTTGTTCTGCTCCCAGCAACATCATTTTCCACACTGGGCTGGGATGGGAGATGCCCCAGCATCCCACAGAACTTACAAATATATTCCAAAGTATTTGGACTGGGTTTCTACTGTCTACTTTAAAGAAAAAAAAAAAGCCACAGTTGTTCTTTAAAGGAACCATCTGAATGCGAAACGACCAAGCCAACAAGAAAAAAATCAGATTTAGTGTTTATCTAACAAATATAAATCTTATAAATTTTAACAGTGAGGCTGTAACATGCTTGAGGCCCAGATGGGAGATGAAAGTAGACAGAAGGTTTCAAGGAAAGGCAGCAGGGATAAATCTGTTTTTCCAATTAGGAAAACAGAAGAGATTGCAAGGGGGACTGTAATGCAAACATCTGCCCCAACGTGCACTGAAAAGGTAATTGTGTCCATCTCTGAAATGACTGCCAGCAGTGTCCAAGCCACATAAACTTCCTACAACTCAAACATCCCCAAGCACAGGAATCCACCTTCTGACAAGAAAAAGGCACAGGACTGCTCCAAACACACCACTGGGTAGTGAAAACATGAGCCTGAAGACTTCTGCTGGAAATCCAGAAAGAAAAAGCAGTGGCAGCAAGATGTGCCCATGTCCCCTTAGTGAAGCTGGAGAGTATTCTCCCCATCTGGCAGTTGGGGAACCAAGATAAAGTAAACTTTTAGCCAGGAATCAACAAGAGAAGCAATGGATGGAGCGTGTGCACCTTGAAACACAACTCTGCACCTCCAGACCACACCTGCTCCATCTGCCAAACTCTGCAGGTCTCAAATTGAACAAAAACTGGGACTTAAAAAAAAAAAAAATTGATTATATGAAATACCTGTAATTTTAACACACACACCAAACCCAGCAAGGCTGAGTTTTGCTGTGCTCTCCCTTACATTTCCCTTAGAGCAAAAGGAGAGCGCAGTCATTTTTAGAGTCACAAACCAGAGCAAACATGGGAGCTGCTGCTCCTCCTGCCAGTGGGTGTCTTTTCTCCAGCACTAAAGCAGGCACAAGGCTGCAGATTTATCTGAGAAACACATGAGTGGTGTTTTCAGCTGAACTGGTCATGAGGTTTCAGAACAAACACCTCTGCTTTTTCAGATGGGATGCTAAAAGAGGCCATTTCAGGCACTCTGCAGACTCTGGAAGACGTTGACCTTTTTTTTTTTTCCCTTGGAATCAATTCACAATTTTCACTTCGTGGTCATGTGGGATTATTATCTGTAATTGAAAGTAGAAGTGTAGATTAGGGGGAAAAAAGAAATAAATTTACACAAGAACTCAATTATATGGCAAATTCCGTGGCTGAGGAACTACAGAGTACATTCAGTGTGTATTAAACCCTACTGCTGCAATGAATGTTAATTAAAGAAGGCTGAAGATGCAGGCTGGCTGGATGAAGGCAAACAGAACAATCTCAGCCTGTTGCAGTGACAGGAGACAGAAGGGATGGCCAGCCTTACTCAGATTGCATCTCTTGAGAGGACGATTTATAACGTACAAGACAGAAGAAATTTATTTGCTAACATATGGAAAACATTCATGGGCTCTTCAGAGGGATCTGCAACTCAAGAAACACAACTACACATTGTTAAAACCCCTAAATGGAGATTTCATTTTAGAATCAGGCATTTTTCAGCTTGGGGCTGTGACATTTAGTTCTATATACTGTTCTTTCCTGCCCTGTCAGGTATGAATTTCACAACAGGTTGTTTGCTGTAGGTCTAAGCCACAGGAAAAGCATTAGTTGGCCAAGTCCTGTTTTTAAAGACACAGCCCATGCTTCAGAAAGATGGATGGGGAGTGTTCACCAGAGGGATGGGGCAGGATATTGCTGCCCAAGTTATCATCTCAGTCACGGGAGGAGGCCACTGACACAGCCACAGCTGCAGATAATTCATCATCTCAAACAAAGTCCACCTTCTCTGGTACAAGAAAACGACCCTCCACTAAGCCAGGCCAGGTCAGAGCCTGCAGGAGAGCTCTGCCTCTGGGGCAAAGCTTCTCTTCCCCACGGAAGTGACCTGCAGGCTGCCTGGAAGGGCTGCATGGCAAACAGAAGGGACGATGCAGCAGTCACACACACAAAACTGTGCACATCCCACATACTGCAGCTCACACCATCAGGGGCTTTAGAGAAAGAAGCCCTGTGTCAATCAGCAGCCAACAGCTGGAAGGGGGTCAGGGCCTGTATGTAATGAGGGGGTTGTTCCAAAACTGGGAGCATCACGTTGGTGCAAACATCCGTGCACGACCAAGTCGAGGTGGCCGGCCACGAAGCAGCCTTGGAAATGTCAAGTTTTGGACTGCTGTGCTTGGACAGACTGAAATATCTTCAAGAAGAGCAGGACTTCAGGCCAAATATTGGAGGCAGCAGTGCAGCAGCAATGGCTGAGATTTTCAGAGACGGGTAAATGACTGATTAAATGACTCAATCATGCAGATGCTTTTGAAAATTCTGCCGCACGCAGTTAAGTTTATTCATGCATGTGTGGGAGAGGGGGAGGACTGTGAAGATTTTAATAACTACCTTAGGAAATAAAAAAGAACAAATGTACTTTCTCTTTAAAACAGAAGGGAAAAAAAAAAACAAAAACAAAACCAACCAAACCCAAAAAATCCACTGCTGTGGCTGAATTAAGAGTCTACAGAAAGTTGTAGAGAAGTTTTGTGTGGAAGGATGACCAAATGGACTATGATACACAAGTCAAAAACATGTGCAAAGGAAGAATGGAACAGAAGGGTAAAAATAAAACATTTCACAGCCCTATCAATTTTTTCCAGTTTTAAACTGCTCTGTGCTTCAGCATGTTATTTCTGGCTTATGCAGTCTTCATACTTCACCATAACCTACCAGATAAATAGGAAGTTGAGAGCTTTGAAGAGCTTAAGGACTGCAGGAAAAGGGAAGACTTCACATATTGGGGAAGGAGATGTCCCCAAAGCCTTATTTTTGGAGTATGACAACCCATCCACCCTGGTGTGCCATCTCTACAAGCAGCACCATGCCAGGTCCCACCACCAGTGAGGTCCCTCTTGCACTCTGGAGATCACAAAACCCTGCAAAGGTTTCCCTTGAGCAGCTTGTTCCTCCTTCTCCATAAGAAAAAAAAAAACTAAATGTCTGCATGGCAGGGAGTCACCTGTCACCTCCCCAGGGTCAAGTAGGTGGGAAAAATCTCCTGCAGTCCTGGATCTTCATTTTGAAAGCAGGAGTTTGAGCGATTTTGATGCAGGATTCATCCAACTTTTTCAATGTAAAGCAACACCTACTTAAAGGCAACAAGTTCTTCCTCCTCCTTGTAAAAATCATTCTTTGAGTTTAAAAATCAACACTCGGCCACAAGACTGAGCTTGTGGAGAAACTCAGGAGCACTCCCAGGTGGTGCCTAAACACCAACCAGTAGGACTGTAGCAAAAATTTGCCTGATTTTTTTAGCAGGCCACTCATGTCTGCTTAAACACTGAGTATCCCAATGTGTAACCCAGCGAGAGCTGGCACACACCCATCCAAGGCACATTTTGTCAGTCATCCACTTTCTGAGGAGCACAGAAGAGCCACACACACACCAAGAGTGAACTGTCTGCCCCCAGCAGAGCACAGCTCATCCAGGGAATCTGGGAACAAAGCAGCACGTTTTGGTAAAAGGCTCTGGCTCCACTGGTGCCTCTCCCCCCAGTCTGGTGTCCCAGTGCCTATAAATCACTCCTGGCAGGTAGTTGGGAAGCAGCTGCTAATGATAGTTGTGCTGCAGAGTGCAGGAAGTCACCTTTTAACCCTGCCTGCTGTTGTTTGTCTCCCCGAGCGTGACAAAAGGACAGATGTGGACAGCACTGCCAGCCCCTCGGGGAGATCCGGTCAAAACTCAGCAGGGAACCAGCCGTGGTCCCAGTGCCACCCTCAGAAAACACCTTTTGGCTTTGGATGCTTCCTGGGAGTCATTTTCAAGCAGCTTGATGCTTGTACTGATTTTTCTTTTTTCCTCCTTCAGCCTAAAAATCCAGGGAAGTATCCCAAAGATAATTTTGATTTTTTTTTTCCGCTTTTTAGCTTTCCTTTTGAAGTTAGTAGCTTCAGTGTCAGCAAAAGTCCATAATACATTTTAGACAACACCACAAATGAACCTCCAACAGCTCACTCCTGTTTAAGTCACTGCTGCTTAACCAGATGCCACACCACCGTGCCTTCCTCCACCTGAAAAACAACCTTCTATACTCCACGTACAGGTGAAAGAAACACCTTTAAAGTTTCCTTGTTCACAGCTGTGATTCAAAACCTTATTCCCTTGAGCATGCACCTGAGTTTGCAGGAAGCTTCTCAAGGACAGAGAGAGAAATGGTGTTGTTTTTTTTTTTTTCCTTTTAATTTTGGAAGGTGTGTGCACCACCTCAGTCTAGCCAGAAGAAACTCAAGGGTGATTATTTCTTCACTTCTAGCCCCTGTTATCACCTGCTCTGACACAGGACAGGAGGCCTCACATTCTGCAGAGGATATACCTCCATCAAACAAAACACACCCAAGTGTCCAAACACGACGGTGGCTGAAGGCCAACCCTGAGGCATGAAAAAAACCCAAACCCTTTCTTAACCTGACCCTAAAACCTGACCATAAAAGAGAAGGACTTGGGGTGGGTGACGTGTACTTACAGTGAAGACATCATCATCGCCGACCTCGGCCTCGTTGTGAAGGGTGGACGAGGAAGTTGTAGATCCTAAAAAAAAACCCCAAACCAACAGCTTTTTAAACACATGACATTGCCACGAAACTCTTTTTTTTTTTACAATAAACATTTTACAAAAAACTGTTACTGGATTCTCACAGGTTTGTGTGTCGTACACGTGCCAAAGAGCGGCTCAAATTACGGCAGGACAACCCATCTGCTGGTAGCTGGGTTGGAGAGGTAGAATCTGAAAAAAGTGTTTCTGTGTGGCTGCCAATGCTCATTAACAATGATAAAAACAGCAGTTACCATTTCCAATTACAGGAGACTAATTTCTGAAGGATGGTAAAGCTATGTACTGATCAGTGCCCCAGGCTGATTCTCAGCTGTCAAGAAACCACGTATGAGTTTTTCACTTACTCCCTAAATCTGGTGGGGGGGGGGGAAATAGGCTCTAACTTAAAATAAGATGAACCTCACTTTGACAATGAAGAGTTAGTTTGGTTTTATTTTTTTTTCCTTTTAATTTTGGAAGCTGTTATATACTCTAAAGGTCTTTTCCCTGTTATCACCTACTTCTCAGAGAATCACCTTGCCCCATGTAAACAAAGTATTTGTAAGGAGCTGATACGTGTAAAACCACAGACAAGAGAAAAATCCCGGGGTGCGATTTTCATTAGGCAATCTTCTGGAAAAGTAGGGAAGCATATCAAAATAAAACTTTCCTCACCCCACAGGCATTCCTGCAGAGCTGGAAAGTGAGCCTCAGGGAAGGGGGCACTCACCATTGCAGGGCTTGACACCAAATTTATGCTGTATCTAAAAAGGAGTGACTCCTCTCCCTACACCAAATCAAGACCCCAGACCCCCCTCCTGACTGGCTCCATCTCCCCCCTAAGGCTGCCAAAGAGGGTTGGTGCAGCAAGAGAGATCTGCTGGGGGGAGAACCCTCAAGTCCAAGGTCTATTTTTTTGATAGAAGCCCACTGCTAGGCTGAATTATGGCCACATCACATCCCTGACCAGCACAGCAGAACGGCCTGTACCGCCTTCATTCTGGAAATTTGTTAAAATAACGTGTTTTATATAATGCTGTTGGCACCAGCCTTGGCTGCTCTCAGTTGCATCATCACAGAGATGTGCAGAGCTAAGTGTGAAAGCCCACTTAAAACACTGAATAATGTGGAAACATTTGTGCCATTTGCTACATTAGCTTTAAAATTAAAAGGAAAAAAAAAAAGCTGAAGCTCTGTGGAGCTGCACAGGGCTCTTGTACCTGTGCCCCAAATTTCTGATGCTACAGGGAACAAACTGTTGGGTTAAATATCCAAAATAAAGCAGTGATTTCATGCAGTCAAAGTTCTGAATGCACACTTGGCTGTGCCTTAATATTACCTGCTGAATCTGATCAAGTGTGAGAACAAAAAATGAATGGCAAATGAAATCCACTGCCCGACGCTGCGTGTGAGCAAGTTATTGTTCTTCATTCAGAAAGCCTTATTTGGAAATTAATGAGGAACACATTCATGAGGACCAGCCTGTACTGTTAATGGGATAAATATAGATCTGCTGATTTTGAAGGATCTGAGGTACAGCAGAGCTTGATTTTAAATACCTCCACTGTGAAATGGATCAAGGAGAGCAAAACGGGAGTCGCCAAGTATTGGCACCTCCAAAATACTCATCAACACAGCTGAGTTATTATCTCCTTGAAGCTTTGCACAATCCCGTGCCACTTACATAAAACATCACTTTTATGACTCAAAATGCTTCACAGTTTTAACAAGAAGAAGAAGAAAGAAGAAAAGTCTACCTGCAACTTCTCGATGTTAATGGCACAGAAAAAAGCAAATGAACTGAGAACATCCTTCCTCTAACTGATGAGGTATTTACCAGCAAGGAGCCCCGGGGGATTAATTCTCTCCCAGTATCTACCATGTTCATGTTAAAGCAAGGCCAGGCCATCCAGAACATTAAGCTGTCTTATGGAGCTAATGTCCTCAGAAAGAGTACACATCTCTACAAATATCTGAGTTAGTATCCTCAGAAAATGTACCACCTGTATATAAAAATATCCTGGTCACACTGGAAGAGAAGGCAAAAGGCTTTGGACTACTAAGTCCCAACATAAAGTAGTATGGTTAATTAAAAAAAAAAAAAAAAACAGGAAAAAAAAATGCAGGAAGAATCAAATTTCATTAAAATAATGTACAATTGAATTGTAGCTGCATTGTGATTGCCTGATTGCAATGAAATGTGAAAAAGAAAAATTTATGGCAACTTCAAAGCACGGACAATTCAAACGCTTTTTTTTTTTACGGAATTTAAAAAAAAAACCACCCCAAAACACAACAAAGTCCTTCAAGAACTACCATTCAACTAAGAGGATGCAGACAAAACTAATTACTGCAAAATAAAACCAAAAGCTAAACCAAGGCAGGAATTAAATCCTATGATTTAACAAAGACTCAGTAAGATGAGATTTGGTTGCAAATGAAGAGCCTGGGCTGTCTGAGTTGCCGTCACTAGTTCGAAACCCAAGCCTGTCAAAAAAAAAGCAGTAACAACAAACTTGATGATAAACAATGGGGAGAAGTCTGGACAGACAGGATTGAAAAATATTTGACTGTAACACCTTTCAAGGTGAAAACTCAATTCTTAAAAACTAGGGCTTGCTCACTGTAGGGTAAGGGTTCCAACTGCACTTGGACACATGTATGAGACCTTCAAGCCCAAAAACTGATGTTAAACACATCCCTCTCCCCAGCTGCCTGACTCAAAGCCCCTGCCCACTCCTCCAGGGGTAGAAGTGCCCATCCACCCCCAGGCTACCTTCGATGAGGTCCTCGATGGCTTTCCTCACTCCCCTGTCGAAGGCTCGGGCGTCAGCGGGGCTTTGGAAAGTGAGCCCAAACTTCCTGTTGTCGACTTTCCAATGGTGGAAGGTGGGGTTGGCCTTCGTGTACACCAGGTCCTTCTTCACAAAGCACTCCAGCACCACCTGGGAGGGGCGTGAGGCCCCCAAAAGAGGAGCAAAGTCACTTTTCCCACCCCAAGGGCACAGCCAGCACCGTCTGGGGCTGGACACAGAAAGCGAGCCAAGTCATGCCTGGCACAGGGGAACATCCTTCCCTACCAAATTATGACTAATAAACACCAGACACTGGAATTGTTCTCAAAACCACTGCACATTCATCTTTTGCTTGTAATTTGAGTAGGTGCTCGCTCCCTACCCCAGGAGCATATTTCAGACCCGCTGTGGCACAGGTTAAGCTGTGCTCAGGAGGAAGGAGAACCTCTTCCCTCAATAATTTTGGCTCCACAGGAATTTCATCCGCCAGCAGCAGATCTAGGAGGTGCTGCAACACTCCCCTCGCTGTTTTTAAATTGTTCACCCCCAGCCAGACACTCATCTCAAGTTCTGCTGTGCCAAAAACCATCTCTAGAGTGATGCTCGGGGACAACAGGAATGGCTTGTCATGTCTCTTACTCCACCCCTCAAAACCATAAGCGTGGCTCCCAAATAATGTCAAAAAACACCATCCTAAGCAAAACAGCATTGTGAAAGACAAACCATAATTGAAACAGCTTTTAAAACACCAGTCTTTCTGAAAGCAAGATCATTTCTGACTCAAATAATGCGTTTTTTTGAGCCTGTGGAGAAAGTTCTGCTTTTAAGCTAGCCCATATCTTCACACGAGAGCATTTCAGAAGACTCAAAAACATAAAAACAAGATAACAAACGATAACATTTCAAGTGGCCCCTGGAAATCAGGAGAAGGCTTTATTAATTTGATTTGTGCAGGGATAGAAGAGAGCTCCTTTTCAGATAAACAGCTACCAGGAGAAACCAAGTGTGTCAATTCATAAGAGACAACTTGTCTTCATATTCTCACTCAGCTTGTTCAAACCCTGAACAGCACGCAGCATAAATAATTCATGGCCCTTTTAAAAGGCTTGCACTGCATTACTCAGTGCAATGTGACTGGCTTCATGGGCTCTTTACACTTCAATTCACTTCTCACTTACCCCCGCACTAGGTCTAAGAAAAAAAAGAAAAAAAAAGAAAAAAACCCCACAGGCTCTTTTTCATTCAAAGGGGATCTTTGCACGTGGCTGTCAAAAATTTACCTGCTCCTTCCAGGTGGCATCACACCAGCCTAGGGAGCAAAAAATGGCAATTCTAGACGAGGACTGGGTTTGTTTTGTCCAATCTGGCATTATATGCACACGCCTGTTTTTTATATATTTAAAAAAAAAAAACCAAAACCCCAAAACCAAACTTGCACAAGAACACAATAGCAACGGATTCGNTATTTTCATCGAAAAAAAAAAAAAAAAAAAAAAAAAAAAAAAGTTGAATTAGGGTCTATTACCAGTTTGTCTTTCTGCCTTTCACCATGGATTAGAAATCCACTTCTTCCATTGCCCTCGGGGTACGTGACCTTGCAGACGCCAACTCTACTGAGACCTCCTCCTTCTTGCGGCAACCATCCCCCACTGGAGTCATCTCGGGTCATAACCACGGCTTTGACTCGCACAATGTAGCTGTCACTGCAACGGCAACAAAACACAAACACAGCCTTTGGTGAGCAGTTCCTCCTCGGGGGGGTGTTCAGACGAGCTGATCCCAAGGGAGAGATCCCGCCCGGGATGGAAGTCCACCTCTGCCACGGATAGCTTGGGATGCTCCACAGCAGAGAGACTCACCAAACCTCAAGGAATGAACCTTTCCAGAGGAAGGACACACGGAGCTCAACCCATGAACAAAGTGTTGCAAGGTTTCTCTGATCAAATTCGTGAAGCGGGATTTGGAAGATGACTCCCAAATTCCTCCACATCCGCGTTTCCCCGGTTTTATGGGGAAAACCCCCACAAATGCGTCCCCAGCTACAAACCCCACAAATGTGTCTCCTTTCATCTGCACATCAGATGAAAGGAGATGGGAATCAGCTCAGCTCAGCTCATCAGGACCATACCATGCCCCTAAGAGAGTTTCACCATCATTTCACAGGGCTTTGAAAGGCTGAGCATCCTAACCTCACAAGAAACTGCTCTGGAAGCAGCTAAGATCTGGGGATAATCCAGATGCCCACCACAAAGGTTCACAAGAGCCCCCACAGAGACTCCAGGCCACCTTTTCCACCTCCATCACCTACTGGGGACATCACCAAGGTCATCAGGAAGCAGAAAAGCCCCACCAGGAGCGAGAAAAAGGGACATGCAAAGGAAAAGTGCCCAGGGACTGTCTGTCTCCAGGCCACCAGGTGACCTCACCAGGAGAAGGAAGATCAACACACAGAGGGCTCCAAGAGGCAGCCTTTATGGAAAGAAACTCCTCCCAGTATCCAGGTATTTTCCCAGCACCCTGTACAGCATGACGAGCAGTAGTAGCTTCCTTCACCCCACACCAAGTAAAACCGCCTCATTTTCAGACTATTTCTGCAGCAGGCTCAGGTGCCAACACTTCAATTCCAAGCCTCCCTTTCTCCAACAAGACCAGATTTAACATCCAAGCAAGCAGCCTCATGGATCCTACCTGAAGGCACTTTGAGGACAAACCAAGGGAAGCATTTTTTGGGACCAGCTTCTCTCTCCTGCAGCTACACAGATCAAACTTCCTCACTGGACCTACACACTGATGGCAGTGCACAGATGCTGGAAGTTCATCCCCTGCTGCCCTGAGCACTTTGCAGGGGCTGATAAAAACCTTCCCAATCTGATACACGGCCACAGCTGACACTCACAAGGTATTCAGGGAACTGAGAAACTACGTTTTAAAGATTATTTTTTGCTCGAGTCCTTAAAGCAGCTTCCTGGTACAGTAAACAGGGCAAGTGTGTCTATAAATGGATCCAGTCACCTTTTTATTTTTTAATGAAAACCCCTTTCTAGATTTTACAGTGGCAACTTTAATCTCCTGACTTCCTGATACTCAGAAATAAGCAGAATACTTGAGCTGATTTCCTACTGTGCAAAAATGGAGCTGCTTCCATGGAAGACAGTTTTTGTTTTCTTCTCTGTACCTTTCCCATATGGTCTGTAAGGATTAGCAATTAGCAGATGAAGTAAAAAAGAAAGCCAACTATATGTTTCTATATCTTTCTACTATTCCCCAAGGATCCTTTCTGGGCTTATTTTTAGCTCTCTTCTGAAGTCAGAGCCGCTCAATACGACCTTCCCTCCTATCCTCCCACAAAAGTCATCCAGAGAAACTGCTGCTTCTCCTTCCACGCTTGGAAATTGCCACTGGCATCACAGCTTCCTGCAGGATTTGCCATTCACTTTTATGGCAGCAGTTGGGAGCCCTTGGCTGTCCCAAAAGTCATGCTGTCTTCAGTAACTTTGCTGCAGAAATTGCCCACTTAAAGGAAAATCAAGCAAGAAGCGGCTGCTCGGTACTTTGTGATTCCTGACAGTTATTTACACATTTCCACCACCTCCCGGTGAGTTCTCTAGGCTTGTGATTGCATTTGAGTATTACTGGATACCTATACATTAAATTTAGATGCCATGACTATCCCTGCCCATTACAATGAGTCTGGAGGGGCACAGAGCCACATGGTTTTCCTCTTGATACCCACATCTATCCATGACTTATGGCCCTTACAAACTCTGCCACCACATGCTGAGAGAACACCATTTAAACCGTGTTCCTCCCATCCCAAAGACCAACCTCCTGAAATATATTAAGCCATAAAATCTAGCTTCCACCCCCCCTACTCCTGCAAGACGACCTCTGCTCCCCTATTAGACAAGAGCCTTGTCCAGCAGAAGGGTTCACCTTTGGCAGGGAGGGCAGAGCTCTGGCTCAATTAATGTAATCCCTTGGCAGGCTTTCCTGCACGATCAAAAGTCACCAGTGACGCTGGGCTCCCTGCAGAGCCCCCCTGCTCCAGCCACAGGCACGTTTCCCAAAGCCCAGCCTGCGCCAAGGGACTTGGGAAAAGAGAAAGATAAAAGGGAAGGAGGTGGTTAAGGGTTCTGAGGGCTCGACATCCTGGTTTAATCGCTGGATTAGGGCTCAGAAGCCGCGCGGTCGAATTTTCAAGGCTACGCACGCCTTCCTCCGGGTCTTCCACGTCTAAATCCTGCCTGCTGCTTCCATCCACAAGCCTAGAATAGGCAATGCTTCTTTCCCTCATGCCAGTGTTGATAAATACTTGGGAGGTGCTCAAATATTTCAGTTCCATATAAGGACCTCGCTTCCTTAGTGTAAAAAGCTGTTTATTTTCTTTGCCGTTTAGTTTTACGCGACCGCATCGAGGCTCTGGCTGGTTCCAAGTGTTCCAAACCCTGAGGAGCGAAGGAGAGCGAGACCTGCAAATCCCACTGACGAAACCTTGGTGCACTGGAGTAGCAGGACAACCACGTTCAAGCCATCCATCTGCATTTTTTATCACGCTAACTGCAATTTGACTCCTTTGCAAGAAACGGTTAATGAGCTACATGAAAATATTCGGTCCGTTACAATTAACGAGGTCCTGATAGCTAAAAACGAAACAAGAAGAGGAAAAACCCCACAGTAGCCTCAGCTCCCCTTGCTTTATTGGATCCTTGAAACTTTTAAGACTGCTCTAATTGTTGGGTTTACGGCCTACACGCTACGCATTCCATGCAAACTGCTCTTAATTATGCTCTTAAATGCTATCCTAACCTTACAGATTTGTCTTCGACAGCCTTAAAAGCTCGGGAAGAAAGTATCTGAAGGGATTACCCAGCTGCATGGCAGCCGGCCAGCCTGTTCCAGGGCTGCTCCAGGTTGTCTGCCTGCCCCACCCTGAGTGGAAAAAAAAAAACACAACAGAATGAACTTGGGGAGTAAAGGTAGCGCCGAGAAGCGTGTGTTGTTTTTATTGGAAGGAAAGGAGAACTCTTTAAAAATCATAGCTCGTGGGTATCTGTGAAAGTAAAGTAAGAGTGTGTGTAATTGCTCTTCTGGAGGACACAGAGCTTTCCTAAACAAGAAGTGGCTGAATATTTATCACCTCAGTCATCACTGAACCCCGGTTTTGGTATCTCTAGTCCAGCTCACAAGGCATTTGTGTGTCCAAGAGGCAGGTGACATCTGAGGCTGACAGAAGTGGTGTCCCCCACCACGTACACATGGGGCTGCCACCATCCTGTGCTCTCAGACATAAATAAACCACATCAGCTCCAGCAACATCAGTGGGGACAAAGCCATCAGCCCCTTGTATGGCTGTGGAGGGCTTAGGGCTGCAATCCTGCATCCAGGACCAAACACCAAACAATTCCCTCCTCAGTTAAGGCTTTGATTTCACCACTGTCTTCACAGAAGGAGGGTCAGTGGAGACAACTCCCTTCCACCAGCTGCTCTTCTTTTCCACTTTGCTTCCAAAGCAGCAACTGCAAATACCATCCAAGATGTCTAAAAATCTCAAGGGGAGGGGAAAAAAAAAAAGTAGTCCAACCCACCACATTTACTGCCTTTTTTAAAGTCACACTTAGCATCTAAAACACTTCCCAGACACCGTCCATAACTCAGTAATATTTTTTCCCCTCTAGCCAAGCTACTTGACCAAAACACAAGCTTACAAACTTCCACACTGTTGCTGCCATAAGGTACTTTGGTATCTTCCTCCCTTCCTGACTCTACAGCTGACAAGGTCGGGAGAGATCCAGGTCTCAGAAGAAGTATTTGCATGTAATGGGTTTCAACATTATGAACTTCTGTCTTTTAATCCATGCACTGACATTTCCAGATCCCAGGTTTCAGGGAAGAGCTGAAAGGACAGCAGCAGAAGTCAGGCTGTTCAGCTGAACCAGGCACATAAACACAACTTAAACCACTTGGATCCACACAGATGTAACTTTAGGATTACTGGGGCATAACCCGTCTCTGGCTGACCTGGGTGTATTTCACAGTGCCAGGTGTTTTTCCCTGCCTCAGCAGCTCCAACAGCTGGAGTTAAAACCATCCCAATTCTGCCCAGGTGACTGCTGCAAGTTATACTGTGAGGCTCCTCTCTGCAGTTCCATCCCACAGCCAGAAGGCAGGGACATTTGGGTGAAAACATTAAAAGCTGCTATTTTTGGAGTCCCACTTCCTTGATCTGTTGGTGGGTTCGTGAACCTTCTAGCACGTACCTGCAGATTATAACCAGCATTTTCTTCTTCAAATCCCAATTTACCAATTTCTTTGAGAGAAAACTCCTGAGTGTATGCAGCTATAGCAAATTAAGTCGGTATTTCCATACCATTTGGATTTCCAGCAGGTTTGAAACTTTTTCATCAAGTATCACCAAAGGAAAAAAAAAAAAAAAAGACATCTGTGTGTGTCTGGCCGGATCAAATGTTAGAATGGAATCTGAAGAAAAACCGTGGAAAACCTCCCAAAAGTTTTCCTCTCCCTCACCTCTGCATCACACCAGGAACAAAGAACCACTATACCTGTAACCCAACTCCTGTACAACCAATTTGCAACCTGCACTTTTCTGGTTTTCCAATCAAATACCACCAGAATAAAAGGGCACTGGGGGAAATTTTAGTTTCCACGCACTCAGAGTAAACACAAACAGTTCAGTCTCCACGTTCCTTTGCTCCAGAGATGCTGGTAGAGCCCAGAGCAGCCCCAAAGGCAAAATGAAGAGGGGTCAGGACTCTACAGCCAAGCCTGGGTTTGCTTTCCAGCGCTGCAGAGCATCCAAAAAAATCCTCCATAGGAAAAACTAATAGCGGTTTTGTTTGGTTTGGGGTTTTTTTGTTGTTTTTTTTTTCTCCTTCCAGAAGAAAAAGGACTTCTCAAAAAACCAAGACACCTGCAACAACCCAGCCGCCCGCCTCCACATCTCCCTGAAATGCCGAGGCAGTGAAGGAACAAAGGAACCCTTTCACCAAAACGTTTGTTCAACATTTAAGGCTGATTTTATTGAGTTTGCGAGAAAACAGCTCTATCCTAACGAGCTCAGATGGGATTTCATAATCCCCTAATTAGTTCAGATCCTTCCAGGAAGTACATGAAAATTCGTTCCTGAAATACATACATACATACATATATATATATATTAAAAAATATATGTATTATGTAGTTCTGCAGGGACTAAATCCATTTTTTTTTGGCCAGCATAACATCCTTTCCTGTTCCAGACTTGCCCAGTGATCCCCACAAAGTGCTGCACACGTGGGCAAAACCTCAAATGAACTGGAAGCAGCTTTTTAGGGAAAAAAAAAAAGCTGGCTTACAAGCACGCTGATAGGCAAGCAAAGATCTACTGTTGCAGCTCAAGCACACGGAATTTAAGGCCTCTCCCCAGAAATTAGCTTATTACACAAACAATATTGGATTAAAATGACATTTTAATGGCACTGGGGCAGATTAACTTATGACTTGTGTCCGTATTGAAGCATTTATGTAACGCTGTTGAAACCCTGTTAGAGCTATCAAAAGTCACAGGGAAAAAGCTTGTTACAAAAAATACCCAAAACAATGATTTTTTTTTTTTCCCTAAAAGGCAGCCATGACATCACTAATGACAAGACTTTTAATGAGCAACCATTCAGTGAAATCTCTTAATGAAGACTTCCCTTGGAATTTGTTGAATGGATCAAATTTGCAATAAATGGTTACAGCTGCACATGGTGATACACCTTGAAAAGTTAATATATAAAAGTTAATATATAAAGCACAATATATTTGAATAATTTGCCCTGCACCTCATGAAGTACAGGCAAGAGTTGCAGCCTGCAGCCCTCCTGTTTTTGTGCAAGAGTATAAAATATTAACAGATTACAAGGAAGCTAATTAGCACCATCATTTACAGTAATGAGTAATAAATTGTTGTTGCATGACAGATAGTATTTGCTTTATATCACATGTGAGATAAGCAAAAATCACATAAAAAAAAGTTTAGCTAGCCAAACAGCTAGATTCGTAAGATCTGCATCCTGAATTGATTCACCCCACCTCAAAAAAAGAATATCACAATCAAGTTCTATCCTATTTTTTGTCTAATATAAACTGACCATAAGCATTCCACTCCTGTTATCCTATGTTAGCTAATGGACAGCAATACTTAGCAAAAAAAAAAAACTCCAAACCCAACTGACAACCACAGAATCTGCGCTCCATAAAAGTGATTATGTCTGCAGACAAACATGTACAGAGTATTCCTGTAAACTCCAAGTTTACAAAGAAAAGAAAAGAAAAAAAAAATCCTACACTCAAAGGAAGTTGAATTTCCCCCCACTCTCCTCCATTTTGATCAGTGGAGACTACAACTATATTTATCCCTCTGTAAACATCCTCAATGACACGCATGTTATAACTACCAAGAGCAGATAATATTTTGCAAATATTAAAGAAATAAAATAATTCTGTGACTCAGTTCCAGCTGGGTCTGTATCAGAGGAGGGGTGAGTGGAGTAAGCAGGATGAATGCAGTCTAAATCTAAAGGGGTTTTCATCTTTTGCCAGATAAATGAACATAAAAAAAAAGAAAAGAAGACATTCTTGGCTATATCAAAACCAGCACGCACATTGTTTTTTTGCCTTCAACCTTTTTTTGTAAATCCCCATCTCCACCGAATGTCCATGGAGAGGGATATCAAAGGAAGCAGCTTCCCAGGCAGCATCCATTTTTCCTACTGGTATTTAAAGAAAGGGTGAACGTTAAACCATTAGTTCTGGGGGGGAGGAAAAAAAAAAATAAAAATTGATACGTAACCATAAATGAAACGCTGCGTTTCACAGAAGAACTCATACATATTCACTGATAAATTATACGCTGATTTAGACAATATTCAGAAGGGCTGCGGGGGGGGAAATAAAAAGAATCCCAAGAGTTTTAAAAAAAAAAAAAAAAAAAAAAAAAAATTTACAAAATTCCACGCATCCAGAGCACTCTTACCTGCCGGGGGATGCCATGTCCTCTGCATTTTAAACCTTTCCTGCCCCTTCTGAGCACCACTGCCAGCAGCAGCCTCCCCGTGGTGTGCGCCGCTTCACCCCGGGCAGGCGGGCAAGGCTTGGGCAAGGCTTCCCCCCGTGAGTGATTCAGTCTCCTTGAGGGATGTGCTGCATTGTGCCGGCTGACTCATCCCAGAGGTATTCCGCACATCGCAGCCCCAGCCCCGACCATTACTCACTGGCAATATCCTCCTCCCCGGGCTGCCTTCGGGAGGAAAGGGAACATCGACCAAAGATCCTCGTTTCCCCCACCCCGGGTTATATAGGCCGGGGGAAAAAAAAATGAAATGAAATAAAATAATTACGATGCAGCTGTCACAAAGCCGTGATGGGGGTGTTTGAGCAGCATGCTGCCCAGCCCCACAGGGCTGCAAACAGGTCCAAAGTTGAATGCAGGTGTTATTTCCTCAGGTCAGCACTTTATTCCCAAAAGCTGCCAACGCGGCGCTGGGACAAGGAGTCCAGACAACTCAGCCTTCCAATGTGCCTGCCTCCATCCCAGCTTTTAGTGGGGTTTTAAAGACTTCCAGCGGGCAATGAGTTGGTATCTCTAAGCATCACCCACAAATCCTCATAGATCCCACCTTTTCTTGCAGCCCACACGACTGAAGTGCCCACAGTGACATCCCTGCACACGAAATTTGTTTGGGACACTCCCTTGGTGCTCAGGAACCTTCACAACTGCTGGAAGCCCCTCGTCCAGCCAGGTGTGTCCCCCCACAAGCCCTACAATGATCCCTAAAGCCCTCTCAGTAAAGCAGAAATGTTGCTCAAGAAATGCCTCAGCACCAATAACGAGAATAAAAATTGTGACACTGGGGCTTCTGAAAGCAGCTTCTAAAAATACCTGCCCAGTTTCTGAACTAATCTTTGCTGATGATTAGGCAGGAGGGGAGAAGAAAGCTAACTAAGTGTTTCCAGACTCAGCTGCCTCTGTCTGCCTTAAATCCAAACGGTTTTAACCCTGACACGGGACAAAAATCCCTTTTTCCCACCAAGGTGGAGAATAGTGACCAAGGTGATGCTGCATCCCCCACTTTCCTGACAACCTATAATCACAGGTGCTCCTGAAAAACTTCATGCTTGGACCGTGGATATGTGGAGCTAAAGGACCAAGGAGGCTGGAACCCAGCTTCAGTGAGCAGACACTGCATGGAGACATCTGGGACATCAGAGGGGCTTGGACTGGATGGCCTTTAAAGGTCCCTTTCCATCCAAACCCTTTTGATTCTGTGACATTCTGTCATTTGTTCAGTGCTTCTCTCCAGCCCCCAGCCAGCACGTGTGCAGGTGCAGCTTGGCTGGATTTTTGTCATGACACTGGAATCAAGCTACAGTCTGAATCCATGATGAAGGCAACAGGCAGCAAGAGTTTGTGGCATCAGTGGCATCAATGGACTGAATTTCAATATACAACATAAAAAGGTCTTTAGTTTAATGGGCAAAGCATAGTTTGTGTTGGTAGAAGTGCATTTGCAACCAATGGGTTAACTCATCAGTCAGAGTATCAGTAATTAAAAATAATAGGTGGGGTTATTTTAGATTTTAATTGCACATCCCCAGTCCACATCTCATGCTATCCAGATGTGCCAGGATCTGCCACTTCACTTTCCTCTTCCAGCTCTGCAGCAACACTGCTTTTACCTTCAAATGCTTAAGGCAGCACCCATCAGCTCAATCCTCATCTGTCTCCAGCAAGAACTCAGCACTCAAGTCCAAAGCAATGTCAGCCAAAAAAATTCAAGAAAGCTGCCCGGCAAATTTTGCTGCAAGTCCAGTTTCTAAAGCTTTTCTCCCAAGGGATGGGGGAAGATGAAATTAGCCTTCCCGTGCAAGACAAAACTATCCTTGAATAAGCTGTGTTGTAATCATGTTTTTGAAACCAACATCTTGAGCAGTTACATCTCCCCAAAGCTTTCCTGTTTTCTTGCCCTCCTATGATCTGCAGAGGACCATCCTGTCACTGGTCCTCCTGAAAACTCAAGGCTCAGCACACAGAGACACTTGGGACCATCAGAAGGTTCTTACAGATGACCAATATTAAAAAAATAGTTCCAGCATGACAAATCACACAGAACAGGTCCAACAATCTCTGCAAAGCTGCTGCTCTGCCCAGGGTCAGGAGCAGGTGGGGACAAACACTGAGTGTGAAAATGCCAGACAGAAAAAAGCTCTCTGTTGCAAATGTTACTCAGCATGCTTAACCCACAGGGATGGAAATAATGCCCTTGCCTTTTGTCTACATCCAGAAGCTGTTGCATCAAGAAGAACCACCAGCTCATTCAGCTGGCTCCAAGCCCTGCTCCCAAGGGTTTTCTCCAGAGGGAAGCAGATATCAAGTCACTGGATCAGCATCAACTGAATCACTCACTGGTTGGGTTCTCACCTTTGCACATGTTCTTTAACCTCAGGGTTAAGCTAACAAACCTCAGCTCCAGGATTGGCAATCCTGCTGCCCTTAAAAAAAAAATTAAAATAACTATTATTTTTCCCCTTAAATACTGCCCAGTCCAGCAGATTGCACACCCAACCATACTAGCTCAGTGTGAAATACCCTCAAAAGTTCTCTTGCAATTCCTGCTGTGGACTGCTGAGTGGCTGTGCCAACACAGGAACATTTTCCCCATTTCCCAGCAAAATTCATGCTGCTGCAGGGCTCTGCTGCTGGAAATCTAAAGCAAACACCACACCTGGAGAGCCAGCAAGGTGGTGGATCTGCCTTTTGCTGCCTGCCAGCCAACTGCAAGCACAGTTCAAAGAGCTGAGACAGTGGCTGGAGCAAGAGGAACCCATTTTCTCCGTAGCTGCTGGAGTTCTCGTGGTGAGGAGAAGGAAATTCAGTCTCCCTGTTACCAGCAGCCATGTCAATGGGCTGAACTTCTGCAGCAAAAAAAACATTAACAGAGCCCTGGTAGTTGTGAAGAGGGCACAAAGTTGTCTCAGCAGGGAATTCCAGTGCAGTGTGAGGCGTCTGAGTACCTGCAGTCCCAGGTCCATTTTGGGAATACTGAACCTTGTTATGCCTCTCCCTCTGGGAACACACCAGGCAACCCACCTTAAGTGCAGCATTCAAGATTAACCACAGCAATATTGCCTGGACACTGCTGGCTGTGCCTTGCAAGAGGTAAAGGAGGTCACTTTTCACCGTTTTTGTTTGAATTTAAAAAAATAACAAAACCCAAAATAGAACAAACAAACAAACACCAAACAGCAGGAAGTAGGGCAAAAATAGGAAAAAAAGGACACAAAAGCAGATCCTTAGGAAGGACTCCAGACATTTTACGACACGCTTTAGGCTGCTGAACATTCCAGGAGCACCGAAATGCTCCTCCCTACATATCATTACCACGTTTTCCCTATTTTGAATGTCATTCCCGTGGATGAATGGACCTTTGTACATATGTATGACAACAACAACAAAAAAAAAATGACCCCAGCATGGATGGGTATTTCCAGCCAGGATCTGGGTGGAGGCCATATGGATTTCATCTTCCTGCAAGACACATCAAAGGGGAAGCGCCGAGAGCGTCTTACTCGGCTCCAAATAAACATCCACGACCAGAAAAGAGGTTACACAAATGACATGCACCGAGCTCCTCCACGCTGGAAAAGCCTCATGTGCTTTTCTTCTAATTAAACCCTTCCTCCACGGCTGCTAATTGATACCTGGACAAACAGCTGTAATACACTCCAGGAAATCTAAACCCTGTACTTTGCCTTCCTTGTGTGACACGGCCTCTGTCATCGCAGGGCACGCTGCAAACTTTCATTTTCTTGATAGGAAACTGGATTAAAAAACAAGCTACTGAAAAAACCAAGGCCTTGCTCCTCCCTTTTTATTTTGCACTTTAATACTTAGTTTAAAGTAGAGGTGAGTGTGAGTCTGTTAATCACTGCATCTTTGCTCTCCTTTCCTTTAGGATCAAATCTTTTTACCATGTGAGTACTCTCAGACTAATTATGCACATCCTAAACCAGAATATATCATTTTGTGTCTTCTCCAGTTTCTTCCCTCAAGATTTCACATCATTTTACTGCTCTCTGAGGGCTGGCACTATCTTCTGGAAAGCCCCACGCCCCAACTCAATATCCCATGGTAAAACCACCTGCAGACCAAGAGGCAGACGGCAGGATATGATAACCTTTATCCACCTACACTCCTAAAATCACAGAAAACTCCCTTAAAACCCTCCTGACCACATCCAGTTTCACACTCTCCAGCAGTCTGATGCTGACTGCACTTCCTGTCAGCCAGCTCCCTTTTTTTGACAGGGACTGACTTGAACTAACCAGCTTCAAGTTTTCAGGATCACTCTGCTTCTCTGCCAGTGGCAGTAAAACATTATCTTGCTCTGAAAATGTACCTTTGTCCAGCTCTTCTTTCCAGTGCTCTTGGGAACAAGCTGCTGTTTTACAGACTTAAAGGAAGATGATCAACGCTTATGATCCCACTTTCATTTTTAGTAAGGTCAGAATTATTTTATTGCTCATTTATGACAGTGATCCTCACACTCTGTTATCCTTCAGAGCACAGAAAAAACACAAGGCAGGTTTCCCCTCCTGTAAAGGGAACTGCAAGTGTCACCCAGGCCTGGCTTGGATCAGGACATCCAGCATTAACTATTTTCATAAGGGCATGCAGTGGTAGGAATGGCTTTAGGATGAAAGAAGGCAGGTTTAGGTTGAATATTAAAAATAAATTCTTTATTCAGAGGGTGGTGAGGCAACTGAGGAGTTGTGGATGCCCCATTCCTGAAGTGCTCAAGGTCAGGTTGGAGGGGGTTTTGAGCACTCTGGTCTAGTGGGACCTTGTCTAGGTCCCTTCCAACCCAAATCGCTCTGTGGTTCCACAATCCTATTTCTCAGCTTACTGAGAATTATTATTTATTTATTATTTAACTCCTACAGCAGGCAGAGATTTCTCACCAGTACCTTCAGTTCTCCTCTGGCCAACTGTGTGCACCTCCTAACCCCTGCTCTGCTCTCCCTGCAGCCAGCTTTTCCTGTTTACATCTCTGCCGCCGCTCCCCTCGCCCTGCAGCCCAAGGGCTTTGGGGAGAGGACAAACAAACAAGCATTTCCTCAAGATGCTGGCAGTTGCGTGCCTGTGCCTCTCTCCCCACCACTGTCCTCCTCCTCCTCCTGGTGACAGCACTGTCACATGCATTTATTTAATGGCTTGTGTTTCCTGTGCTCTGCTTTGACAGGGCGGAATCTCTGAAATGCTGAAAGATTCGGTGGGTGCCAAGTTGCCCACTGAGTGTGTCCCTGGCAAGAGGGATTTTGCTTGCACACAGCAGAGAAATCCATCAGGGGGATCATCTTGGGGTCATCCTGTTTTCTCATTCTGCCAGGTAAGGATGAGTTCTTCCTTCCAAAATTCCTTCCAAAAAGGTTCAGTATAGGGACACCTGGAGTCCCCTGAAATACATAAAGGGGATCCAAGACTCCCAAAGTCTTTCCTTTCAGCAAAGATGGTGAAGCAGCTTCTCATCCTGCTCCCATCAGGGTTTTTTTGGTGCACTCACTATTACCTGGGAGCTGCCACCTCAAATCTTCTGGGTTCATTGGGGAGCACCACAACGTCAGACCAAGAAAACCCTGCAAACAGCTTATGCAAGTCTATTCATTTCAATGGTCACAGCACTGTTTAAAAGCATCAAAAAAATGAACCCTGAAGAGAAGCAACATTATCTCCTTGCAGAAGATCTGTGGGAAGAAAGCATCTACTTTTTATGTTTGGGCCAAGCCCCATCTATACCATATATACTGTCCATTTCCAAGAAATTACTGAAATATCTATCTACAAGGGAGGAAGAAGATATACCCTGATTTTTTTTTTTCCTAACTTCACACTGGTTTTCCTCTGTCTCAAGCTGTGGAACAACCACTCCACGCATGTTCAGCAGATGATAATGAAACCACAAGTGTTTATCTCAATCCAAACTGGTTTCATTTTTTTTCCCCTTCCCCTTAAACTCAGATTTAACTAGGGTTTTAATACCAAGGACAAAAAGGTGTATGCTCACCCTTTTATGCTCCATCTACAAACTTGGGTTTTTTTTTTTTTCCTTAAAGCAGTTTCATCCAGCTACAAGCCTGACTTTAGGATTTATCTGCCTCTGCCACTATGACTGCCCTGCAAGGCCTTCTTTTCCACTAGAAATTAACATTCAGAGAAAACAGCAATGGCTTTCTGGCCTCATAAGGGAGAGGAGTTTTTACCCCTTGCCCAAAAGCAAGATGAGCACAAACTTTGCTGAACAGTTTGCACCATGATGGGAAATCACAAGGGGACAGGATGTCTGAAAAAAAACCAAAAAACCCCAAACCAAAGAAAACTCCTCCAATGCTGAGTGTGATAAAGGGATATTTCCAGCATTAATCTGCAAGGTGGGGCAAAGGCCCACGAGCTGCTGCTTTGTCCAGGGATGCCTTTTTTATTAATGGTAGCACCATGAGGAGGCTGCTGCCCAGCCTTGGAATTAGAAAGCTGAGGGGGAAAGTCAGGTACTCATCCAAAATCCAGCGCTCTCCCTTGGAAATGCATGGATGATGCATACCATTAGTTTTGAGAGAGGAAAAATCAAGAAAGCTGAGGGGGAAAGTCAGCTACTCATCCAAAATCCAGTGCTCTCCCTTGGAAATGCATACCATCAATTTTGAGAGGGGAAAAAAATCACCTTTCTTTACCTTTTCCAGATGTGCTCGGGCTGCAATGGGTCCAGCAAGGACTTGGGAGTTAAGTCCCCATCCAACACACACATGCATGCTTTAGGAGGAATAATTTACACATTTAATGCACATACTAACAAACTGTGCTGAGATTAGCTAAAAAGTCACAAAAGTCACTAGTGCAGCAGCTGAAAGGATTGTTTCCATCCCATTATAACAAGGCAAAGCAACATCTGGATGTGGAAAACAGGCACTTCCCTGCTCACTAATGGCCAGTGCTCACCTTGCTGAAGGATTAGGTGGAAATCTGGGGCTGTCTCAAGAGAAAGCCTAGGATGTAGCAGCATCCCTCCTCTGGAATTCCAGCTAACACTCAGGACAGGAGTCCTCCAGATGCATTCACAGCCGAGTAAATGAAGTTTAGCTGAAACAATGCTTTGCCAAAACCAACAGAAGGACAGTGACCTCTGGAATTTGGTGCTACTTGCAGATGTCCTAAAGGATGCCATCCACCAAGCCATAAAAAAGGTACTTTAACCCTTGGCAGTGATTCACCTAGATATTTTTTTTTTTCCTACAAAAAGCCTTATTGCCGAGGGGAGAGTTTCCTACTGTTTAAAGGAAAATTCAGAGGAGAACAAGCAGATTCTAATTTGTTGTAAAGACAGATAAACATGTACAGGAAATACTTCCACGAAGGTCCTGATCCTCCGAAGATTAACAATCCACAGCGCCGTGACACCGAGGAAACGAGCGAGCTATAAAAACAGGAAGAAGTGGAAGTTTATTTATTTATTTATTTATTTTTAAATGTTATTTTGAGGGAATATTTGTTTTTCTGATGCTTAAGACACCAGCAAAAGCCTCCATGTGCGGGTCATGCTATTCCCTATAGCAAAGCAGCTGCGGTGAGTTTCCTCACCCTGTCCCCAGAGCTGTCAGATGGGAAGCAGTTTTCACCTCATCCAAAGCCCTGACGGATTCGTGCACGGACAATACACCGGAGCTGACACCAATAAATCAAGTTATTTTGATGCTGCATTTCCCCCACAGCCAGGGGACGGGGTGTTCCCTCCAGACCGTGTGTTTTTTGGTGTATTTACTGTAACAATTATTAAGGTAGCGCTCGCTGGAAATGAAGGGCTTTGCCACGAACTGAAAAGTTGCTCTGGACTTTCCTGCCTTAATTTTCTCATTTTTTTTCCGAATGAAAATAAAACCATCACCACTGTCAAGGACAAGGATGCAGCTGGGATGTGCTGGGGCCAACTGCTGGAACCCTGGGCACTGAGGATTTTAGATTTTCTGTGCTGACAGGCACTGACCCCCAGGCAAACACTGCATTGGACCTGAGGCCGTGGAAAAGGCTCCCAAAATTGAGTGACAGCACTGGGATTGTGGGTGTGGGGCTTGGATAGAAGTGTGTGATAGCACAGGGTGCATAACTTAGAGTTTAAAGCTTTAGAATACAGTAATATATATATATAAAACAAGATGGAGGTTTTAGGGTGTAGGCCAGTCCTTTTTTTTCACCTTCTTCATGAATCTGGATGGTATTTTGTAACTGGATAGAAAAATCCACATTGTGGGCCACAGGTGGCTGGTTATTGGGTTAAAAGTAAAAATAATTTAGGTGCCATTTCTTAATTGGGCAGTTTATCCTTAAAAGGCCTTGCAGAGAGAGAAATATGACTCCATTTTAGTTTGTTAGCTAGAAGTGCTGTAGCACTCACAGTTTGTTAGTCTGTACTATAGATAAGAATTAATAAACATCTGAGTCCGAACAAGAAACACCATCTCATGCATTTAATCCCAACCCTGGAAAAAAAAAATAAACATAAAATGCAACAGCCCACCACTTCTGTTTACTGGTGGCACAACTATTTCCAGACCATCACAAGCCACCAAAGCTGAACAGAGCCCATCACTTTGTCTGGAGGCACCAAACTTTGCTTCTGCCCCAGAAACATCTTGTGTCTGCTCATGGTGGTATCACAGGGAACCCTCAGACTCCTGTCCCATCATACATAACTTATCTTCCTTAAGTGAGCCAGGCTGAGGCACAGCACTGACATCAATTTGTCTTCACTCAGCATCTTTCTGAAGCGACTTCTCCACCTTTTTCTTGCAAAAACCTGCAAGAAATTCAGATAATTCCCACTGCAACCAAAGCCATGCACGTGTACTCGATGCCACCAGCCCGAGAGCAGAATTCAAATCTGTCTGCAGAATTCCCAGAGCACAGAAAGCCATCAATGCAGAAAATAAGTTTAACTTAACCTGAAAAAGAGGTTTAAATATTTATGCTCCTAATATGTCCTCATCACTTCATTTTCCAGTACCATTTATAGTTGAAGAAAAATAAAGGATGACTGAAAGTCATCCCTTTGAACTAGGGCATTCACTGTTTAGGAAATACAACTGAATTTCCACATTAGTTAACTATCAGGGGGAAATAGTTAAGAAAATGCAAGTGCAACACCATCAGCCTGGTTTTCTCAAGTTTTGACCAGGATTTGACTTGGATTTGACCTCTGCCACAACTGCAACGACGATGCAGATGTTATTTGTATGGTTACTGCACACAGATATAGAAGTATCTCTATACTGGATCAAATATTAAGCAGCTGCTATTTGTCTGACACACACTACACCCAGCCACACGCCTTCTGCTTCTGCATGAAGAACAACAGTGGCTGCCTGTAACAACAGCATTAGTTACCTGCCTCTTCTTGCCAGTTCACATTTCCTTTCCACATCATTACTTTACATCCCATTCCTGCTGAACTGCTGCAAATTCAATAGACCAATTTTTTACCTTTGCTGCCTTCTGGGTTTGTCTGCCCCACATGTTTTTATGAGACCAAATGCTCTACAGCACCTTGCAGCTCCTCCTGGTAAGTACTGGTGTTGGTAATTAAATAACATCAGTTACAAGCAGAAATTGGAATAATGATAATAAAAATAACAGAGGGAGCCCATGAGCACCAGCTTCTAGGAAATGACTATCAGAAACACTCCTCAAGTTCCTGCTCTCTGGCTAATTAAGTACTTGAGGTGGTGATATGGAGCTGCACCCATGCTTACCAAGGCTTCCTGTACTTTCCACCCTGATGTATCACCCAGAAAGGTAATTTCAGCTCTGAAATGACACCCAGATATCCTGACTTCACCCTTTACTTGCTCCAGGTGAAGGAGTGAGACACCAAAATACCCTGTGCAATGCTTCCACAAAAGTACCAAACTTAATACAAGTGTTTTGCTCCATTGTCTGCCAATACCCAAGAGACACTTTCAGAAAATCATAACTGGCTCTTCAAGTCCTTTTCTTCAAAGCACATAAAACCAGCATGGAGTAACAGCAAAGCACAATAAAATGGAGGGTGCCTCATCCAGCTTCTGAGCTCTGGTGACAGGACACGGTGTCCAGGACAGTTGTAAGCCAGATGATGCTGAAAGAGTTGGACTTTTGTTCTGGGACATCTCACGGATCCTTCACTTTGTACAGTCCTGGCTGCATGGGGGATTTTTGCTTTGTCCATTAAATCCCAGTGTTTGAGGTCCATCCGTACTCGACACACCAATGACATGAGAAATAAAATCACAACAAAAACAATAAAAATTTCAAGCAGCTTCAACAAAAATCCTCATGGCGCTCACAGCCTCTCCTGCCAGCCAAAGCAGTGATGGGGAAGGCTGAGCTCTGGTGCCAGGGACCCCAGATACTCCTCATGCCTGTGATGACCAGCTGTTTCCAGCATGGAGGGTGGCACAGGCACTATTTCAAAAATCCCACTCCTGGACAGTGCCTGGGACTTCCCCTGCCAAGCAATGGGGCACTGCAAGCTCCGAGAGGCTCCTCACTTGCTTTCCTGAAATGCTGTTGTGGAGCGGGCACAGAGGGCTTTGGTGAGCCCAGAGGTGCTCACTACTCTCTCTGAGTAGCTTTATTAACTTTAAACCTGCACCCATGGGCTGCTGAAGGTGCTACATCCCATTTGGATTTGTAGGGATCAAATTGAGCTTTTCTTTTGATAGGGAGTAAATTTTGCACAACGCTTGTTCGGGCAAGCTTTCCATTCACCTGGGGCAAGCGTGCTCTTCAAGCTTAATTAGATCACATCCCCAGCTTAAAAAAATACTTAATAGTTAATTGAAACTTCATGCCAACCTATGGTCTGCTCTGCATGTCTCTCATGCCTCGTGTAACAGAAGTCCAAGGGTGGGAGAGCAGCGTGGGGTGGGAAGAAGGTTTAATTTTAGCCAAAAGGAAGAACGGAGTCAGCACACTGCCTAGCTAAAGAAACAAACAAACAACAACAAAAAAAATAAAAATCCTGACTAGTATTTGCATATGACCCACAAGGCTGAATGTCAAAAAGCTTTCACAAAACTAGAGGTACAACACAAGCCAAGAGTGCTGTGCTGTAAAACGTGGGGGGACAGCTTGCACAAGCCTTGGAGATGCCAACTGGGCACTCTTGACAAAACCAGGGCTTATCCTGCAGAGAGGAAGTTATCACATACAGAAGTATCTTTTTTAAGAACAGAAGAGGTTAGTGTATTTAACATCTTAATTAGCTCGTGAATGACAAAAGAAGTTCCTGTATTTAAAACTTTCCAAAATAAAATTAGTATACAGGGATTGGATTTTAGCCTTCTAGGTATTTCTTTCCCCCTATATTTAAGGTCTAGTTTTCACAATAAGTTGCACATAAAATAGCAAGAACATACACAAGCTGCAAAGAAGCACAAACCTTTCAACTTTTCTTCATTCAATTAACTGAATAAACTCACTCACATTCCCTGTAAGAGCACCTTCCAGTAAGCCACACTTTGCCCTCTCTCCAGTCATATGTTTCTTCCTGGGATCCAAAGACTTCCCTTTGGTGGCAAGGGAGTTTTTAAATCCCCTTTATGAATCACACAGCAAGAGATGCCTGAAACAGGTGCCCAAACAAGGACAATCCCATTGAAGCCATCCAAGGAAAACCCTCCTTTGGTTTTCTGCCATCTCACTGAGCTAGGAAGCTCTAAAGGACAACTCTGACAATTTACAGGTGCTACTGCCCTGCACCTTGTATAGAATACACCACTGAGAAAAAGTTTATAAATTCAATTTTGTGCTGCCCAGGATTTGAAGCAAAACATCCCAAAGGGGGTTACTGCCTTCATCCATCAATACTTATCATTTTCAAGTGTCTTAAAACACATGACATAACAGGAAAAATGACCTGTGGACTAGGAAAAAAAAAAAAATCCAACAAGCTTTTCTGCATTTTCCCTTCACTGTTTGCTTTGCACTGTGGAGTTCCATGCCCCCACCTCCCCATCAGTCATGCTTCAGCTGCCTCTCCCTGGCTATTTACTCAGGGCTGGGTACAGCCAGGAATTCCTCTGTGTGTAACAAAATGTACAAACGTGCTTTTATGTGGGGCATTTCCATGCTGGAGAGTGCTCTCAAGGAGTTCCCCTTCCCTGTCCTGGCTTTACTCAACAAGTTCAGGGAGCAGCAGGAGTTTCTTGCTGACAAAAGTCACATGTGGAAGTAAAGGAAAGGGGCTCAACATTTATTCCATCCACCTAAGGAAATGAGAGGTTTAAAGTGTGCAGAATCCAGAACATTAGATATCTGCAGACACAAAGAAGATTCACTTCTGCTGGTCTAAGAAAAATAGCCACCACCTCCTCGTGCCCTCTTCCAGCAAAGGGTGACCCAACTGGCCCAAATTCACATCGTGGCAGTTAATAAAACCATGAGCTGAAATGAATCAGTACAAAAAAATCCGTATTTTCTCTGCTGACCCATCACCAGTGAAGATAAATTCCTCTGCCATTCCTCTCCCCACTGCTCTCATTACACACAGGGATGTTTACTTCAATATCCACCATAAAATAAATCTGGTGCTAACCACACTCAGAAGGAACATCAGCAGCTGCCTACCAAGTATTTTTTTAAGGCATGCTAAGATTTGGAGAGTCACTTTCACATAAAAGATGAGAGAGGACGTGAAGGATCTGCCTTTGATGCTCTGTTCTCAGCTGAAAGCAGAGTTAATGTTGACCATTTCAAGAGACAACCTCTTCCAAATGAGACCCAAAAGATGAATGATGATTTGAAGAATGTCCCATGATGATCTGAAGAGTGTCCAACCATTTTTAGTCCCACCTCTACCATCTGCACCCCAAGCACAAGAAATCAGAGCGATTTTTCCCTTCCTAAAATACGTAGAAGCAAAGCACAACTTGCAGCTGACTATGCTCAGGAGGGTTACCAGACTCATGTAGAACCACAAAACCTGCTAAATGGTCTTGTGAGAAATCATCCCTGCAGCAGAGAACAAGCAAAAGAGGGAAAAACAGTCTAATAATATTTAATTGCCTTTTTTTTCCCCTTTATATGAATTTTGCACAAAAGGTATGCTTTGGAAAAATCTCAACACCTAAATGCTGGAGAAAAGGATGTATTTTCTCCTCTGTATCACCTTACCCCAAACCATCACAGAAAGCTTAGTGCTATTCACAACCCAAAGAGAAGGGATTAGCAAAATCACTCTGTGATTTTATTGCTCCCACCACTGCAGAACGTGGAGTGCATTTGGCCAGCAGAGGCAAACCCAAAGCAGCAAAGGGCTCTCCTGCTCGCTGCTATCCCCCTTTGCTTTTGTTTAAGTCAGCACTGAGAAAGCAAATTAAGCTTCCAACTCTCAAACTCCTACAATGGCAGGAGACAGGCAGCGCTGACTCCAGAAGTTTATGTATTTTTTTCTCTTTAAAACATGAATGGGAAAGTGTACACAAACACCCTTTCTTCCCCCCATCCCTTCCTTCCCATCAGAAAGGCTGTTTGTTTTTTTATTTGACCTTATGAAAGGTTGGGGAAGCTATTCTACCAATACTCTGATAAAGGTAGCCCACGCTTCCTTAGGGATATAGCCAAGGGAAGGAGGGAAAAAAAAAAACAAACCACCACCAAAACACCCCCAAAGCTGCTAGACATATTATTTAATGACTTTTGGATAGAACAGCAAATTTTATCGACTAATTAACCCAGTCTACAGCTCACCCAGAGCTTTCCTGAACTAGAAAATACAGAGTAAATGGATGTAGAAGCATTAAGCACTGCAGAATTTCAGTGCTTCATAACCAAACCAAGATAAAACTGCCTCAGATGGGGGTTTTTTGTGTTTCAATTCATGGATCTTCAGGACCACCATTTCTAAAATAGCCCATGTGGCTACTAACTCTGGGGAACAACAGTTTTTTTGCTGATTATGAGGATTTGGAACGAAGAGGAAACGGAATGCACTGGAAATTTATTTCAGGACTCTTGCTTAAAGGCACACATGCAGAACCAAACCAAATGGGTGGTTGGTGGCAGACTCTGTTAAGCTGTAATTTTATTTTTCATTCATAGGCTGTGATTTTGGAGGGCTCGCTGGGGAAGGATCAGCACAGCTGAGGTCACTGGCACACCAACCAAACACTGCAAGACCCTGGCTAGATCCTGCCCTCTGGGCACACACCTATTCCTAGGACACAGTAAAAAACCTGGGGGAGAAAAGCAAGATATTTAAAGTGCAAGCACAGGAGAGAATTTGGGTAAAAACATCACAGCAAGGCAAGCACACGTATTTTAACATCATCCATGCAAGGTGGCCACAGCAATCCCAGGATCAACAAACTCTTTTGGAGCTCAATCCAAGGCATCAAAATAAGCCTGTTTCTGTCTCCCAAGCATTTCTGTGCACACCATATTTCTATAATCGTAATTTTGAGGTGGGGGAAAGGTCATCATCCCCCATGTACACATCAGGTTGAAGAGATAAAATCCCTTCCTCCTGACTCTGCCCATCCTCACAGCTCTGTGTTGGTGAAGATACCAACCCAAAATGGTCACTGATCCAGACAGACTGACCTGGGAAGGTTTAGGACTTCTGGGTGAGGGAAACACAGACTGATAAAAGCACAAACAAACTGATAAACGGCTAAAAAAAAAAAAAAAAAAATTGATATTTATCATGTAACTTGTTTTAGGAACTGCTGTAAAAAGGCACATCACTGACCTGATAAGATCTTCCACATCAGTGGAGTTTATGTACACATAGGCACAAGGGGAAAAGGTTTATTTGGACTTTAAGGCTCTTCCTGTAGGATGCAGTGTTTATAGAGGGTATTTCTAGAACTTCCTGACTGCATTTGTGAGATCGTGCTCTCTGTGTGCCTCCAGCTCCCTCTCCACACCAGCCTCTCCCTCCACTATCAATACCCCTTCAATTTTTTTTTCCTTTTATTTATTGTTTTTAACCAATCTGGTTAACTCTGCATTTCGCTTCCTTCAAATAACAAGCAGCAGCTCATCCTCCAGCACTGCTTAGTAATTTTCCAGCCATTCAATACACTCATGAAGTATGACTATAACAAAATGCCAAATACTTGCACAGAAAAGAAAGGAGGAAATTTTTCCCCTTAAGCAGCTCTAATGGCTTAATTGTCCTGCAGCCTTTTATCCTTGCTTTTAAACACAGAAAACAAGCCCTGCACTCTCTTTTTTTTCTCCTGGTTCAACATGAGTGCCTTTTTGAAAACACAAGGTCATTCAGGCAATGCAAGTATGAGAACTACTATTTTATAAGACTCTATGCCATTTCCTAAGCCTCTTTATCTTTACTGCATACACACAGGAACAACATGTAAAGCAATGATGGGCTGCAACCAGCTCAACACCTCCCATGCCAAGGTTCAGTCAGGGATGAATTAGGTTGGCAGCATTATAAATCTCCAGTGATAAAGTTTTTGCTGTGAGTTTACCAGTGTTTAAAATTTAAAAAAAAAAAAGCCCACCACTGAAGTATCAGTGGCTTTTGTGTAATTTATAAATACGTGGAGCATAACAAGCTCCTGAAATAGAGAGATTTATGCTGAGGTCTGACAGAGGGGTCTGTACCTTCATGAAGTTGTGTTTAAAGCAGGGCTTTTAATACAACTTCAAAAACGAAAGTAAAAAGTTTAAAAAGGAATCAGCAGTAAGGAATCAGACACCTTGTTTTTTTAGTAAATTGTTGAAATTGTGGAGAAAACTGGAGAAGGCAGGTCTAGGTCTGGTCCCCACCTTCAGCAACAAACTCTCCCATGCTGCTCTTTCCTGTCAGCAGAGGAGGGTGAATTTCTCAGCTTGTCAACATCACCAAGACCCACTGCATGGGGCATCCAAGGCAAAATTAGGCATTCAATGGACCTCTGACCTCAAACTCTCACCCACACAGTACACAGAAATGATGGAGAGGTGCAAAGATCCAAGTGCTACAGTAATCACGCAAATAAATGAAACAAAAGTAAGTAATTGAACAAACACTTCTATAAACCTCCAAGCATGCTTTAAATTAACCTAGGTAATACTCTCAGATCTCCACATAATTTTTAAGAATGAGACAGTTTGTGAATAATTGCAACCCCAGAGCCAGATCCCCGCAGCATCAGCAGCAGCCGACTGCACTCTCCAGTTCTGCTGGTGCCTTCCAGCAGCTCTTTTATGGCATCCCTTGGATCACTGGAAAACAAAAGAAAGAGCTCTCCAGTATCAGAACCTGGATGCTTCTCCCCTTCACAGCCCTCCAGGTTTTACAAAGAGGGATGCAGTGACAACCCAAAAACTGCTACCGAGGCGTGATCCCAGCTGTTCACCCGCCCCTCGCCTCCTTCTGCCCCAACCCGAGGCCAAGCACACGCTTCCCTCTGTGCTGCAACTTGAAGCTTTAGTTAGCAACCTTCCCTCAGCTCCAGGGCATACCTTTCCACTTGTAAAACCAGGTCAACAGCCAGCATGCCTTCCAAGCACTTGGAAGCCCAGGTGGGAATGTTTGGACATGTCAGGGAAGAAATGCGGAGAGCTGGAGGGAAGCTGAGCTCTCTGCTTTTAGTGAGTGGGGGGTGAACATGATGATGGGTATCGTTTTGGGCAGCATCCCCCCTCAAAACAGGGACCTGCTCAAGGTTAGGAGTCATTACAGCTGCAGGAAAAGAAGTGCTGCTGATATTTAAAGGGAGAAAACCAGACAGAAAAGGAAACTCGTCTTTCACCTCATGTATGTCATCCAGAAAAATGCTTTCCACCACGAGTATGTGAATGAATTAATAAATAGATAAAAAGCATAAATGGTCTAGAGACTGAAACAAAAAAAGGTAAATTACACAGGTGTGCTTTAGCTCAGATACTAATTGCTGCTAGTGGATCAACTCATCCTAAGCATGGACTTAATTCCTATAAAAAAACCACATCATTTAAGAAATGCCTTTCTGCAGGTGAGGGGAGGACCAGCAAGGAGCTGGTAGGTGAACTGTGGTGCTGCAACAGGCTCCAGTGCTTAGGGAAGAAGCTCTGTGATTTCCCACAGTGTTTTGAAACTCTGCTGTAGGAATGCCTTCAGTGTATTTCAAGTATTGCAATGACAACTGATCTTGCTCTCAACTACTCACAGGGGCAACAAATGTTCTACATTTTAATGTACAGGAGGGAAGCAGCCACTTCTATCTGGCAAAAAAAGAAGCAATGGGACTATCCAAACAGGATGCATGTATAATGCAGCTAAAAAAACCCAACAACCTAAGTGTTTCCAGACCTCCTCGGGACTCGAGTGCATGTGCAGAACACGCTGCTGTCCTTGCACGGCAGCACAGGTCCCTACACGTTTCCCATGGGCAGGATCAAAAGACACTATCAGGTTTTACAACTCAGCTCCCAGCCTGGCAAAGAGCAGCAGCAGCACAGGGGGAGCAGTGACCAACTCAACCTTCCAGTTAAAAAAGAGGGGGAAGTGGTTACCCTCAACAAGACACAGACACTTTTGTTCCTAGGGAGAGATGCACACAGGTAATGACTCCTAATGCTACTTCTGAAAGGCCATTTGTCCTTTAAGACATTAATTCTGGCTTGCATTTTTCCTCGTTTCTGTGGTACCTCAGACAAAAAGCTCTAGCTAGCAAGCAATGAGCTTCATCACCATCACAGTCTTCAGGTCATGGGAATGCTTTTCTCCTTGCCAGACGCTGCTGTCAAAGTCCAACAATCCCACTTTGGAGAACACCCCAGATGGGGAAATCAACTTGTGTTGTTAGAAAGTCCCGTAAAACCCTCCTCCCCACGCCTGCCAGTAAGAAGTTTCCTCCCTAGCTGGAATAGCCATCAGCAGTACTCAGCTGATAGACTCAAGATCTCTCCTCTGATTACACGTGGGAGTTGAGAACAAGAACATAGCCCTTGAAATGCAACTTGCAAGCAAAGAAAGTCAAAGAATAAAGTTATTCAAAGCCTGTTGTAAGAACAAGCAGGCTAGAGACAAAAACAGTGATTTGGGTTAAAACTCACTTTAGACCTACTGCAACAGGTAGAACCTGCTGGCTGTTGGCAGAAAGGTCTCCAACAGCCTTGAAAGCAGGTTTAGTAATAGTGCTTTTGATAAAATACTTTGCTTTAAGGTGAAGCATTTACTTCTGCTGCATGGGGTAGACCGTGTTTTACTCCACTGGCTACTTTGGGTGCGTGTTATAGGGATCACCTTCCCCTGATGTGAGGAGAAAACACTGCCATGAGGGTCTGGCTGCAGAATGAGTCATACAAGTCCTGCTCCCAGACAAGGGGGATACATGAAGGAAAGTAGAAATAAAATAGGAAATAGAAATAAAAGAGGCAAGAAGCAAAAGAATACCCTCAAGAGTGCAGAGAAAAGGAAATGGGGACAGAAAACGAGATGGAGCGAAGACATCCTCCTGGACTTTGAGATGATCTCCACCTGCCCACACAACACTTGTCTGACATCAAGCTGGAGCAGAAAAGAAGAGGTTGGCTGCATCTGCAGGTACCAAGACTGATGGTGATAAACCTCCCAGAAGTGCTGTGCTGGCAGGGAGAAGTGCAGCAGCAGTGCATGGCTTTGCTTTTCTTGCCCCTCTCATCCTGCAGCCCCACGGCCTCCACTCCTGCAGCACTGGGAGCCAGCAGATGGTTTTCTTTGCCTTGCAAGGAACCAAATCCTGAGAAACCACATGGGCAAACCCAGCCTTTGCTCCCAAGAGCTGATGCAAAACCCAAGGTGAGGGTCAGACCCAGAGAGAAGGCGGCCAGCACAGCCAAGCTGCATTTCTCTGCAGCTCCAGAGGGTCAGGTTTACAGCACTGAGCAAGCACCAGAAAAATAAATGATTAAAGGAAATCTGACAAAGAAAGGGGGTGGACGTGGGTAGAGAAACGGGAAGGAAGGAAAGCTCAGAAGATCTTGGCAGAGAACCAGTAGGTAAGAAAAGAAACAAAAAAAAAAAAAAAGAAAGGAAAGAAAAAGAAGAAAATAAATCATTAGAAACCGTCAGCTGAGTTTACCCATGGCCAAAGCAAGCAAGATGCTGGGAGATGCTGCCCTGCTCTGCTTGCTGCCAGGCCTGGAGCAGACCTCTCTTTCCAGTGCCGGGATTTAGGTAACAACAGCTTCCTGCTTGCTTTTGGGAGTCGACAGAAACGGGGACCTGCCGCAGTTCCTATCTCCTGTCAATCAACTCCACAGTCTATCTGCGCCTTTTTTAGCCAACTGACCTTTTCTATTTTCCTTCTTTTTTTAAATTCCACGCTGCTTTAGAAGCCCAAATCCTCCAAAAATCAAATGCTCCACTTAGCAAACTGGGCAGATATCAAAAACACGGTCTCCAGAGCTGTACTTTTAGTCTCACTGATCTCTGTGCCCTCTCCACCCCTGCACAGCTCTTGCAAGAAAGATCACCTTGTGCTGTTAAAAAGAGGGGGGAAAAAAAGGAAAACAAAAAAAGCCACATTTTTCAATGAATTTGTTGTAGGGAGCAGCTCCTACATCCATTCTGCTGGAGGGAAGGAAATTGAATTTATCAATTCCTCAAGCATGCCAGAGCATGTGTAAGAAAGAAGAAGGAGGGATTGAAACCAGTAGTCAAGTTGTGCCTCATTCCTGAGCTCCTATTTTCCAGCCTGGTCCAGAAGAAGGAGGACAGCTACCATCATCTCCCTGCAATTTGGTGGCCGACAGGAAACGATTTTGTGGTTTAAATCCGGCTTAAGAGCAAACCAAGCCCATGTCAAGAGCCAGCCTTGCCACACAACGCACTTTTGTTTGCAGCCTCAGGATTTAATTAAACAGGTAGATAAAACCTACCTTTTAACCCACGCTCCAGGGTGTGCCTCAGTGAGATAAAAAAACAGGCTGCAGAAACAGGTCAAAGATGATTCCACTGCTGGTGCAGCATCTGCGCCCGCACTCCAACACCGTCCCACCGCGCTCCTTGAGCGAGGGGAGCTGCACCAAAAATCCTCACTCTCTGGCCCAAAGAAAGGCTGGTTTGGTTTCTCCTTTTTGGTGCTGCATCTGGGTTATTATCCATGGGCTGCACGGGGCCATGGCATGGTCTTATCTGCTGAAAAATTAAAAATCCAGCTCCCTTCTGCTTGTGGCAACCCTCTTCCCGTAGGTTTCTCTTCCAGCTGCCTGACCAAACACCCTCTCCACACATCTTCCACCTACAACTTCTTTTCAAGGCATTTCCAAAACAGCAGCAGAAAGAGCAGAAAGGGCAAATCCCTTCTTTCTTTCCCCCTCTCCTTCATCTGACAGATCTATTATTCCCTTATAAACAACAACTTCTCCCAGAGACTGAACAAAGCAGCTACTTACATGTCATATTTGAAACAGGCATGTTTTCAGGCCAAGAAATAAACAGTTACATTTTGGCAATCCCTCATTTCCTGTCCTATTTGCGAGTGATAATGTCATGACACACAGTGTGTCCCATGCCTTCCTCCCTGGCTGAAACTCGCAGCAAAATAATTCAGCCGAATGAGCTGCCTTTGGTACCTACAGAAAAACCATCAGAATGGGGAAAAAATATGGTGAAAATGAAGTGGGGGAAATATATATTTTTTTTAGCACAAAGGGCAAACTGCAATACTGATGGATTCAGAGCAAACAGCACTAAGAGGTGGAGGGAAGTGCGATTTTGTGACTGGTAAAAGAACAAGCAAGAGCAAGTTAATTTGCTTTCCATAGACTGGAAAAACACATCGGTGTGATCTCACGCCACATTCTGCTGTCCCGGACACCACCACAGCAACCCTACACATATATGCCACTTAACCCAGCTGGTTAAAAACCTCGGGGGGGGACCAGTCCCACTTGCAAACACTTGGCAGGAGCGCTCCCAGCTCACTGGAATAAATCAGGCGTGCCTTGGAGCAGCGGGGACGGTCCCGGGACACAGCCCAGCCCGGCTCCATCCCAAGCAGCGAGAGGCTGCGGGACCAACACTTCCTCGTCCTCTGACCTTTTCCATTTAATTACTTCCTGTGACTTTCTTGGAACCGTGCATCGGAACGAGCGGGCGGCAGCCTCCGGGCACAACCGAGTGGCTTTTTCAGGGTTCAGCTCCATTCTCCTCCGCACAAGACACGGGCAGCCCCATCCAGGATGGTTTTGGAGAGGGTCGCCCATTTTTTGGGGGGCAGCGGTGCCCGAAATCCCCCCAGGGCAGCTTTGAGCCTCTGATTTATTACCTGGCATCCCCCATTCTGCTCCCACCCTGCAGAGGGGCAAGGAGGGAAGCAGAAATATAAAGGCTGAGATGCTTTTATACCTTTATGTATATATGCCTTGCTCGCTTGGCAATGACAAATTGACCTCTAAGTATCGATCATAAATGGTGCAGTTCTGAAAGCACCTATGAGTTTCCAGCATCCTAAAGCCCTTGTTTGTTTCCCTCCTCGGTTTTATAAATCACCTCAAAACTCAAAGTCTAATCCAGCTGTTAGCAAGAAACTACCAAAAAAANNNAAAAAAAAAAAAAAAGGCAAAAAAAAGGGGGGGGAAACCCCTTACTAAGCCCTTATTATTTACTTGAAGAGGGTTATTTTAAAAGGCATCCTGACAGTGGTCCTTTTTCTTTTTTTGTAATCTGGCTGTTAACATTTGCTCACAGTGCACTCAGTGAAACAAGAATAGCTATGCAAATTAAAGCCAGATATCTAGGGCAAATAGCGTGCTATACTACCATTGTTCTGACAGCTTGAGAAAACTTATCAGAAGAGCCTGTCCTTATTTCTTTTAACACCATATATATTGGAGAAGAAGAAGAAAAAAAGAAAAAAAATCAAATCACTTCACCCACCACCGAAATGAAAAAAACAACCCATGAGTCACCGACTTCAGCAACGCTATCAATCAATGCAAGGCTGGGAGCGAGGAGCTCACAGAGGAAGCCATGGCTTACCTAAAACACCTCGCCGTGCCCTACAAAGAAGCCAAGGCCTGCACCAAACCCTGATAATTCCAACCAGGAGAGCCCTTGAGATGTGCAGAAAAAGGACCACGAGGCATCATTGACCCTGAAAGTCAACGCATCCAGACCTCAATGAAAAAGCTTTCAGCGGCCTGGGAATTGGTTGGGTACCAGCTCCCTGTGGTCATAAGAACTCCCAACCTCCAAGGGACCAAGGCACAGTGCTGCTGGCTTGACAGGTGACCCCAGGAGAGTGGCATGACCCAACAGCTTCCATGCACATGAAAACCATTAGCTGAAGCCTCTGTCGGCATGGCAGCGCAGCGGCACGTGGAAGAAGAATTCACTCCAAAACAAACTGCAGCCTACAGTCAGGGGAAGGAAAAAAGGAAAAAAAAAAAAATCCCCCAGCTAACCATCAGAGCGCCAAGTGCTTGGTGTTTAACACCAACGCTCACCTCTGCACTGAGCCCTGCAGGAAAACACGTTTGGAGCAATATCTTGCCTCAAGATGAAGGCTGGTGAGCGCCAGATTTTTGTCCGCTGAATTGGGTTAGGTTCGGCCCCTAGGTGTTATCAAACCCAGAGACTGGGGCCCACTTCTCTTCCTCTTGTCCAATTTACAGAGTTAAAAAAAAAAATAAAAATAAACCCAACCAAATGAAGAACCCAGGTTTTTAGTGGAAATGAGTTGGCCACGTTTTTCCAGCCTGTCAGGTCACGCCAATCTGCATGCAACTACTTCTTTTTTGGTATGGTTTGTTGGGGGTTTTTTTCGCTTGTTTGGTTTTTTTTGTTGTTGTTGCAAGAACCTTACCAACTTCAAAATAACCACGATTTTAGAAGCCACATATAAACACGTATTTATAGCCTCTTCATTAGGAGCTGCCAAAATAACAATTCCTCTCAACACACACACACACGTTGGGGGCAGAAGCCATTTCCTTTCCCCACTCCTATTTCCCCAGCAAATCGCCCCAAAGTAACTTCACCACGATGGAAGCGTGGCACATGCCACCAATTACGATTTTTTTTTTTTTTTTCGGACCTCAAAACCGAGCCAAAAAGTTGCACAATTTCGACGGCGCTTCATAAAGCCCTGCGAGGAGTTCGTTTCTAAAGCACGGTACATCCTATGGCGCTTGGCACCGACCCAGTCCTGCACGCCAGTGAGTCATTCCTCTTGACTGTCAAAACCCCGAAGGAGATGGCCAGGAACAGCCCTTGGGCCAGCACGGCGTGAAAGAGCCCTTCCTGCCATTCCGCTGCAGCAGCTTTAGGTTTTTATTTTGGGGAAGAAAGCATTAAAAAAAAAAAAAAGAAGTGGGGGGGAATAAGCCGCACCGTCGGGCATTTTAAAAGCCTCGGCGCGGCACCTCGGGCGGGGGTTTATTAGCGGGGAGGCGGCGGGAGCGCTGCGGGGCG
>VXBN01007628.1:251123-343334 GCA_013397395.1 Sinosuthora webbiana | reverse complement strand
GCCCGGCTGCGGCTGCTGCCCCACGGCCCGGCACGGCTCGGCCCGGCTCGCTGGGTTCAGCCTCACCCGGCCCCGCTCAGCCTTGCGCAGCCGGAGCCAGCGAGACCTGGCTCAGCCCTGCCAGGCCGCGCTCGAAAGATCACGGAATCGATCAGGTTGGAAAAGATCTCTGAGATCATCGGGTCCAGCCTATGACCGAACACCGTGCCAGTCAGACCGCGGCGCTGAGTGCCACGTCCAGCCTTCCCTTAAACACCTCCAGGGACGGTGACTCCGCCACCTCCCTGGGCAGCCCGTTCCGGTGCTTAATCACCTTTTCTGTGAAGAAATTTCACCTAATGTCCAACCTTAACTTCTGGCATAGCATAAGAAGTGTCCTCTTGTCCTGTCACTGACTTGGAGAAGATGCCAGCCCCAAACCTGGCCACACGCTCCTTTCACGTAGCCTAAACAACTAAACCACCCCAGCTCCTTCAGCCACACTCCTCATGAGATTTGTGCTCCAGACCCTTCATCAACTCTGTTGCCCTTCTCTGGATGTCTTGGCTCACCTCAACCTGACTTCTCCCAGCCTGGCTCAGCTTGGTTTGGCTCAGCTTGGTTTGGTTCGGCCCAGGGCAGCCTGGCTCTGTGCAGCTCCTCATCGTGGCTGATGAGACCCACAGGAAGCGTTTCTATGCCGTGATGCCCAGTGAGTGGTCTGGCAGCTGGTCAGTAGAAGAAGCCCAGGGAGCCAATGTTGTCCCCATAGCAGCACATCCTGAGATTCAGGTGCTGTTTTCTCACCACCCCTGTGTTCTTCCCACCCCACCTTGCCCTCTACAAGAGCTCCAATTGCCCCTTAGAGCCACATTCAGGATTGCTGTGAGGTGCATGCTGGCATGCTGGTGACATCGTACAGCTTTTCTCATGGGCCAGTTCAAATGTTTTTTGCTGCAATCAACAGTGCCATAACTGCAAACACTACCAACTCGAGTTGTGTTCATAGCTACACCATGACATCTGCCCTCAGGACTTGCTTGGTCCACAGAGGAGGGGTAACAGGAGCTGACTGTTGAAAAGATAGTTTGGCCCATGAGGTTGAGTAACTAGCCCTGAGTTTTGGTTTTGATTCCTCCATCAGGTCCTCTGTGATGGAGCAATCCTGGGATAAGAAATGTGTCTGTACCATCCAAGCACATCACCTTGCCCTTCAGCTTTTGCAGGCCCCTCCACTGCAGCATCCCTTTCCCACTGCTGGTGGGGAGATGTGCCCTCTCTGCTCTCACTGCACTGGGATATTCAGTCTCCACAGGGCTGCAGCTCCTAAGGGAGTCACATAGATTTAACTTTCAAGTCTAGTCCATGGGATTTAGTCTTGAAGGGGCCTTCAGATTTAGGTGTGGAAATCGTGTTTCTGCTCCGCTGGGTTTCCGTTTCTAAGCGCTGTGAATTTTCTTTCCAGGAGCAGAAGCGGAAACTCAGAGAGAAATCTATGGACTGCTAGTAATGAGATGGAGGCAAGAGCTGATGAAAGCTTTGAAGTCTTCTCCTCAGGGAGGAGCAGCATGTCCTTTGGAGGTGGTACCAGAATCTGCAGCTTTGTGGCACAATATTATAGTAATGCTCCTGTCACTGAGGTTTGGCCATAACACCAGATAATGTATGAGAGTGCAAGCCTGCTGCCCTCCCTCTGGCAGACCGTGGGTGCTCTTTTGGGTGGCAATGCTGCCTGTCCCCCCACCCCCTTCCCACCCTTTCCTTTGCAAAGCACAGTTTGTCACCCCCTCGGCGGTGCTAATGCATCCCCCGCTGAGGAGCGACACTGCTGGATCTGCTAAATGGTCCCAGCTAATAATACCCCCCCATACCTCTTTCTTTTGGAAAGTTATTCGAGGATCCAGCTTGCAGAATGGCATGATAAACATCTTGGCAAAGCTGAGCTGGCAGCAAAAGGAAGTGTCAGTGCAGGAGTAAGCGGTTGGGGCAAGGAAATGGCAGGAACGTCTTCAGCTGCTGTACAGTAAGAGGCCAGATGTAAGGAGTTGACACATTTCCATCCATCCTATGTCTTTTCTTTTCCCCCAAAGGATGTTGAGATTGCAGAGACCTCCAACATTCTCAAAATCCTTCACGCCAAACATTTCTGTGATTAGCAGTCACATTGATGATTGCCTGAAGTGGGGAGCGTGGCATTTAGCAGTTGGTTACTACAGAAGCAGAACATGAGGAGAGTTATAGCCATGTGAAAAACCCAGGGCACAATCGTGTAATTAAAAGGCCATTATAATGGTTATACCTCTGAGGAGGGCTGGGTATTAATCACTGTCTGATTAATACTTGAGAGCTTGTCTGTGTGATCTGGATGTATTTTTATGCGCTTATGTTGTGTGTGCGCATATTTACCCCGGTGGTGAGAAGCAAATGTGTCTGAGGCTTGGAAGCTGAAGTTTCACTTGATCTAGCTTCTTGAGTCATTTCCTGTGGATTTGCAAGATCTCTTATTTGATCTCTGCTTTCACTGTCCTGCCAATTTGCAAGCTGCTAAGTGATTTATTCTCGTAATGATTTCTCTCCCTCACTGCACAACCCCTTTCTACTATGACTTCCACCGAAGTATTGAATTTTATTTTTCTGATATTCAGGTTACTGTGCCGGTTCTTTCTTGTAAGTAGCGTGCTCGAGCTGACTGACTGACTTTTCTGAATGAAAAGGCTTCTCTCTCAGAGGTGTGATTCCTGTTTGTGCTTTGTGTTGTTTGTATACAGAGCTTCTGCTCAGACACACAGAATAGCGCTTCCCTGGGATGCGATCGTTAAGGTACCCAGAATTAATTAGCCTTTGGTGGCAGAGCTTCAAGGCAGCAGCTCCTGCATACTAACCATTTGCCTGCTAGGACTGTCCTGTGTTTTATATTCCAAAGGAACATTTATTTTGCAGAGTTATGCTTCAGTTGTTGCAGAGAACCCTGTTTCTGCTTGGGTTGGAATAAACTTCCCTGAGTGCTGTTACACCTTCAGCTGGCACTTATTTAGGGTGAGAACCACTGGAGTTTGAAGTGTCCAAGTTTAGGATGCCATTTACTGCAGGCTTGCAACGTAGCCCTCCCACCTTCACTTACCCTCACTTGTAAAACCTTTCAGCCTTTGAGCTGAAATCTTCCACCCTGTTGATTTAGGAGCCTAAATATGAATGTTGGTATACCCTGTTGACTGTGCTGAATTCAATAATTTTTCCACTGACTCACTTGGTGACTTTGAATGAGTGAAGAGTGGAAGTCAGCAGTCCTGAATCATGCCATCCTCCAGACAATTACCCCCCTCCCCAATAATTCTTTGGAGCAGCAATCATATTGCAAAAGCAATGATTACATCTGTGTTTTTCCCCATCATAATTCCTCAGAATTTAAGAGCTACAGAAACAATCTGCAACATTTGCAGTCAGAGTGAAGCCTTTCAGGGCTGACACTTTTTGGGAGGTCACAGAGTTTGGAAATCCAGAGGTTTTTTTTCAGCAGGAGCAGGATTTTAGCATGTGGTTTGGAGAATTGTTGGGATGCTTTTGGGCACCTGCCAGGGGAAGAGGATGTGGAGAACTTCTTTCAGTCTTCCCAGGATGTCCTTTTGGAGGCTGGTAAGAGCAGAGCAGGCAGAGCAGAAAGGACCCTTGCTGCCAGATGAGCTGACTATCCCACTTCTCCATTTTTTGGTTTTGGTAATCTTGCATTTTACTAGGACAGCAAGTAGCAACATTGAGGGGATCTCTGCACTGTTGCCTCTGTGGGTTTTCTGGACACCATGGGATGGATCAACTTGGGCAACAGCAACAAATGTGCTGATGGCTGGGAAGGCATTGACCAGTGCACGCAGTCAGGCATGAGTCATGCCTGTGGGACAAATCTGGTGTCATTTGTAGCTGTGTTCCTCAAACCTCGTGCTCTCTTTCATCCTCTCCCTAAAAATAAAAGCGAAGTTTATTGAAATGGGGAGATGGTGAAACCCTGGCTTTCCTACTGGGCACTCTGTTGCCCTCTTAATATTCAGCAGTAAGTGATTTACAGCCCCCCTGACATGGTGGTTTGGTGTTTCCTTTGTGTGCATAACTTCCTTTTGATATAAAGGGATGATAACAGACCTAAATCGTAGTCTCACAAGCACATGACACATTGTGTTTGTGGTGCAGATAGCAGGGAAATGCTCTAATCTTGAGTTCAACACTTCAGCCTTCCCACCCCCAGATTCCACCCTGGTGGGAGGGTGGCATTAGCAGCTTTGGTGAGGCAGCAGTGTTGGGTGGGGGTGATTTCTTCACATGTAGTGGTGCAGGATGATTGTTTTGGGATTGCCACTAGAGCCAAGTCCCTTGCATGGACTCAACAAGAGATGGATGCACAGCTGCTTCTTGAACTTTTTGTGCACGTCTTTTTGAGCTGAATGCTTGGAAGGAAAAACTGCTACAAAGCCTTCACTTACTGCTGCCAGTCCTGCAGCAGTGCTTTGCTCCTGTGCTCTCCCCACTCAGCATGGCCATCAAATTGAAAAGTAAGTGTGCAGGAGCTTTGCAAGTGTCACTCCAGCCTCAGGATTAGTCCTAAAGCCAGGCTACTTTTGGCATGAGGGAAGGGCTGCTCTTGTCTCGAGATGCCTTTCCACCCTTGAGAGGTTTCTGCATTTTTGATACAGCTGTATCCAGGGCCTCATGGGAACTGAGCAAACAGATGCCAGATAATCTGCTTTTACTTCAGGGAGCACAAAAGTGGATGGATCTCAGAAAAACACTGTGCACACCTTTTCCTCCCCTCCTTGGGGGTTATTTGAATTAGGTTTGAACCTTTAAGTGTATTCCAGAAAGCTGCCTTCTGACAGGCAAACTTCACTTGGGTGTTCCTGCCTTTCTCTCACAGCTGCTGTGAGACCATCCCCTCTGGACACCCCCGTCCCCTTTATGGCACAGCTCTTTGATCAGCCCCAGCAGGTGACATGATGAACAGTGGAGTGACTGCTTTGGCAAAACCAGTTTTTGTGGCTTGACCTCCTTTTGGCACCTGGTGTCTTGCTGTGAGTACAGGGTCCTATTCAGTGTCTGAGTGGTTTTAATTGCAGGCTTGCCCAGTCTAGACCTGGCTGTGGGAGGAAACCCCCGCACAGGTATCAATCAGGAAAGGCTTCTGGAGTTAAATGAAGCATTTGGAATATGGAAATGCTGACATGGCTGGGTCACATGTTTGATGGTGGATGGCACACAGGGGAAATGAGTTGTATGTCCCCTGCCTGTATCCTTCATTGACTCAGCCTTTGGCTTCAGGGCTGCTCGGTGACACTGACCCACTCAGCCCTTTGCAGATGCTTGGCCATATTTAATTTCAAAGGGTGCCAGTCCACCCTCTTCTCCAGGCAGATATTTTCCCTTGTGTCAACATCCTCATAACAACTCCAGCTAGGCAAATATAGCACATGGCTTATGAGTGTCCTGGAAGGACTCAGAGGTGGAGAGTTAGAGCTAAAGAAGGCTCATGGTTAACCCCACGCACCACTGAATAGCTTTGGGATAAGTTGCAGCACATGATGAAGAAGCTGGGAGGAGAGTTTAATGGTCCTGCAAGAGAACACCTCCTTAGACAGCCACCCTCCAAGATGTTCCCAAGGATTCCCATGGAAAATAACCCAATGCTCCTTTTATGTTGTGGTAATCACACACACATTATGCTTCCCTGCCCAGTTCTAAGGGGAAAAGTAATTAGTCACTCCACACAAAAACCTCTGGGGACTGTACATATCCTCCACAATGGATGCAAACTCCCTCTAGAAGGGAGTGAAGACTCACAGCTCTGCCCTGTGTGTGGTTGTTAGCAGAAGCTGCTATTTGCAGGTACTGGCTGCAAAGGTGCCCACTGCCAGCTGCATCCCCAGCAGTGTTTTCTGCCAGGCTTAACAAAGCCCAGAAATGCAAGCCTAGATTATGACAGCTTCACACCTACAAGCCCAAAAGCACAAGCTTGATCCTGCTCACAGAACTCTGTTGCTTAAGACAGTACACTCTCCAGTCTCTTAGAGGAAAAAAAAAAAAAAAAAATAAAGGGCTGGTTATTGCTGGATGCCTGTTCTGACCTTAAAAGCTGAAAGTAAAAACAATCCAAGATATGGGGCGTGCTGGAGTGGCAGCTGGAGGGCTTTTTTTGTTCCTCCTGCAGTTAATGCCATCGCGCTAAAATTGCAAGCGGGTAGGAGTGGGGGTTAATTTAAGGTTTAGTATGACCAGGAAGAATTATTTAGAAAACAGCAAATGGACAACATTCTGAAATATAAGCTTCACTTCCTTAACCTTGACTTAAGTTGAAGAGACTACGAAGGAAACCTCCATATCCATGGCAGGTAAACATTTGCCTTTGATTGTGTTTTTTTTCTCTTCAAGTCTAGAAACCCCAGCATTTACACTTAAATGGATGTGCTGTAAGCTATGTTTGGGGAGAGAATTTCATCCCCTCCTGCACGTACTTTTACACATGATAATTATTTGACTGCAGCTTTGCAAAGTATGGCTGGAGGGATGGTTTGAAAGGGAGGAGTTACACGGCACTGATGAAAACTGCCTGATTCAGCCCCAGTGAAGGAAGTGGCAGCAGGATCAGATGATCCAGAAGAGATATTTTATTTTAAATAGCCATTGTGGACCTTCAGTGACTTGTGGTGAATTCCTGCCTCCTGATTTCATACACTGGAGAACACACATGTGTGCTGGAACCATGCATGTCTTCAGGGTCATGTGCTCAGTGTGGGCATGAATCTCTGCATTTTGTCACCACTTAAAAATACCCCAAACAACTAACAAAGAGCTAGAAAGCTTATGAAGATGACATTTTGGTGAATGATGGTATTTTTTTTTAATACCACTGGTTTTGTCTTCATCAAACATATCACGGAGTTTGGGCTCTTCCTTTATTTTTTGCATTCTGCCTCTTTTCTCCCACCTGATCTGTTCCTTCTATACAATGGGAGTTGTAGTCCAAAGCTCATTGAGGGGTGAAAGAACTGCTCTATAACCACATGGTCTGGATGCAATACCTTGCACATAACTGCTTCTCCTTGTGCCAAAGACATTGCCACACCACCAGTATTTAATTTGTTGCCACACAAAATGCTCTGGATAGCTGTGACACTGAAACACTTCCTATAAATTGGTTCTTGCTCAGCTCTAAAGAGATTTGGCTCTTCTTTTTGATGTTTTTCAGTCTAAGAAAGTAACAAAACATGGAAGCTCTCCCACAAGACTTGATCAAAGTCAAAGTGCCACAACAGTGGCACTTCACTGTATTTTCTTACATTGATTTTTCAAGGATTGGGGTGGAGATAATCACTGAGAAATGAGATCTCGAAAAAAAATAAAAATATAATAAATTATATATTGTGACTTTTGGTTTAGTTAGAGTATCTGTGTAATCATGTCTGATCTTGCATGCAAATTTTCATTTGTATCCTTCACAGTCATTTGTAGGGGTGGAGGAGAGTGTTGGTCTTCCATTACAGCAGAAGGAACTACAGCCCAAGGAGATACCTGAGTGTCAGGAAGAGGACTCGAACTCAGGAGCATTTGGGAGTCATTTAAGACAACAAGAAGACAACATCCACTCGAGTTTAATTCCCTGTGCTTGCTTGTGTGTGTCACAATAAATCACCTGAGGCCCTCCATTCCCCTGTAATTTACTATTGGAAAGGGCAGAAATAAATTCTGACATATTTGTAGAGACATACCAGAATTACTCCAAACTTGGAATTTTGGAGCAAAAATTAAATGCTTCAAGCTTAAATAGCACACTGCTAATTCTCTTCTGATAGTTTATATCATCATGGATTAAAGTGAAATGCTGCCCCATCAAACAGAACATGGTTTTGTAGTTGTTTGCCTTGTGTGGCCTGAGTAAAAAGTGCATTTCCGCCCTAGGAAAACCCTTTATGCCTTGATTTCCAAGTTCAAAAATAACTCTCTGCAGATGAAACACGTTTTTCACCCTTTAAAGTAGTGTTTTCACCTACAAATACTTGCTGCCTAAACAAGAGCCCTGTCCTTTGCACTTGTGCCAACATGCAACTTGGATAAAGAACTAAACTTAGATTCGCAGTTTGAATGCTTCCACTGACTTTTTCTTGGTTTTGTTTTTTTTTTATAAATAATGACTGTAAGACGTGTGCCGTCTCTCTTCTGAATTTTAATCTTCCTAATGAAGGTGCGTTTGAAGAAGGCGCACCCTTCAGAAGGTGTTTTGTGGTAGCTGCCTTTTTTTTTTTCAATTTTAAACGCACTTCTTTTTCAGGGTCTTGCATCACAGAGGCCTAAATTAAAACACACTCACCGTAAAGGGGCGCAGCACATGCACTCATCCTGGAAACTGCACCGTGGCATGAAAGATATCCAAACGCTGCGTGTAATTTGGAGGATGAGCCAGCCTTGGCCTTTCAGATGTCCCACGTGAGGGAAGCGCACCCACGGCCCGCAAAAATTTTAAGCTTCTGAATCATGGAAGTCGGATGTTGAAGCCTCTAATTCCCAACTGAATTAGAGATGTTTGACTGGGAAAATTCAGCCCGGTGAGGGATGGGGGGGTGGCCAGCTTGCCTGGTGGATGTGAGCCTGTGCAGGAACCCCTGTGGTCCAACACCCAGCGTGATCCAGGGAGATGCAGAGCTCGGGGATGGGCAGCTCTCACTTTTTGCCTCCCAGATCCTCCTCCATATGTTATTCAGGCTCAGGGATCAGGATCTGGTGGCTCCCCATGGCATGACAATTTTGCTCAGTGGTTTGCAGGCTGAGAAGGGCTGGTCATGCCTTGTGTAAAGGATTATTTGATTAGCTCTAGATGTCTTTCCCCTAATTAAGGTTATTGGAGAATTTTTTTCCCCCTCTGCTATGGTGGTATACACCAGGAGTAAGACCACTGCAGGTTTATTTTGGAAGTATATGCCCTGGTGAGACCAGCAGCTGGTCTTTAACTTGCCACAGGCTGTGCAGAGCCCCTGCAGAACCAGAGACCTCCTTTCAGGCTTCATGGGTTTAATGCCAAACTTTTTCTCACCACATCCATGGCTCCCAGGAACCAAACAGCAGCTTCAGAGAGCCTGCAGGTATACATGCAGGCATACAGAGGGAACTCCCAAACTTCAGCCTGAGTGAGACTTCCCTTCCCGCCTCGAGGGATGGTTAGCTTCACTTGTAACTGTTCAGGGGAAAGATTTTTTTTTGCAATCTTTCAAATATCAGATACTGGCAATCCCTCTCCTGGAGTGCCATGGTTGGAGAGTATCCTGGGCTAACCTGGGGGGCACAAGGCTCTCCCATGTCTGGACATTGCAGTAAATGTTATTCAGCCTCCTGTGGGGTTACTGGGCTCTAGACAAATGTTCTAGCCAAGCTCACAAGGAAGAGGAAATATGAGAATATATGCCACCAGAAGACACTGTCTCCCTTGGTATTTTTGTCTGTAAAACAATGGCTTACAGAGAGTTTTTAACTGAAAGGTGCTGTTGGCCTCTTTCCTTTCCATTTTTTGACTTTTGTTTCCTGTGGGATGGTCTCTGGAATTCCTTAATGTTGTCATCGAGTCCTAGGGATTTCAGTCTTTCAGTTCTGCTAAACTCCCAGATTGCCAGCAATGCAAAATTGCTGAGGGAAGACATTTCTGTTCAAACTGGAAGCCACGAATACAAGAGCTTCTCCTCCCAAAGGAAATGTTATTTCTTCCATGTCCCCAGTCTTACATCTTTGCTTTGTACTCAGGTATTTTCACTTGAGACTTCTGAGTTTCCTAGAAATTCTGCTTTACTCTCCTGCTGAGTCTGTGGAACAAGACACTAAATCCATCTTACTTGGGAAAGAAAAAAAAAAAAATGAAAGAAAGAACAATAAAACCCTAATTGAAACATTTTGCTGAAAAATGTCACAGCATAGTGATTTTTGAAACAAAAGCCAAAGAAATGCTTTTTGCTTTTCTAAACTGGGAAAAGAAATGCATCTGTGTGTCTGTTCAGTTGGAGTGGAATTGGAAAATCTTTGTCTCATATGCGGTGGCAGCTTCAGGAAAAGAAGAGCCTGGCCTTGTCTTCTCATGTGTATTTGTGTGTCTTTGTTATTAATATTTAGAAGTCAATCTTGGGAAGTTTTATTGTGATGTTGAGGAGAAGGCTGCAATTCCAGGCACTCCTTTGGAAAGGCTGAAATGTGGCTGCCTGCTCTTAGGTGCCCATGAACTCCTCTAAAACCACAGGGACTCTGCACCCCACTTCTTTCTAACTCAGAACAACCAGATGTCCAAGGCCCGGGTCCATTCTGAAATCCTAACAAGCATCTTTGGGATGTTGTTTTGTCCCAGTTTTTCTTTCTGGATATGGTTTTCATTCTTGTGTGTGCAGTGACTTTAGGGTACATCACGCAGAAGCTCAGTCCAGGATTGCCTGGCCAAAACCCAGACACCACATTCCCCTCCACCATGTGAAAATGAAAGTAAGCTTGGCCACAGCAAAACCACAGAGCAGGTTTTAGCCTCCAGTGTTTGTGGAGATGGTGTAAAACACCCAAATCTTTGCTTCAGACTTTCAAGGGGTGCAAAATACAAGGATGTGTCTGTCAGCAAGACTTCCAGAAGGACAAAATCTCACTGGGATCCCCGCTACGAAAAGCTGCTGAAAAGTAAGGTCGGTGACACAGGATTTCCTCAAGCCGGTGCTTTATCTTGTAGACAAATCTCCTGAGGGGTGAAAAGTCAGAAACACACACACAGGTACAGTGAGCACAGCTGTGTGTTGTGGGGCTGTAAGGAACTGCCGGAAACCCACGGAGGAAGATGCAAAAAAAAAAAGCCAAAAACCAAACCAAACCAAAAATGAAAAGGGGAAAGGCGGGGAGGGAAGAAGCTGTTTTTCTCAAAGCTTGGCTGCTCTTGCAAGCAGAGCAACATCACAAAAGAGACACGTGGTCAGGCAGGTTCAGACCATTAAATCCTTCTGGAGTTCTGTAGATGGTGAAGTAAAGAAACTTCCCTGCACGCCAGTGCGGTGGTTAACGTGATGTTTTCAGGAGAGTTCACCCATGAGTAGGCACAGCAGCTTTGCTGTGCTGATAAAGCTCATTTCTGCTCTGTAGTTGGGTAAACTGAGCCATGGGAGCAAATCAACTCACCAAAGCCACACAGTAAGTGTGACAGAGGTAGAAAGATTAAACATGACCAGATTGCCCTTACCCTGCCTGCTTCACACACTCAGGCAAAGGCAGAATCTGCACTGAGCATTTTAGAAGCTCTTGAAATTCTGAAGTCAGGTGGCCTGGATAATACTTCTGTAGAAGTTAAGGATGGAGAAAAAAGGGCTGGTTGAAGGCTCAGTTTGGCCCAAAGGAGCAAAAATTTGTTGCTTGCTCCACGTCTGCCCATGCACTGTGTGTCAGGAGGGCACAAAGCAGAGAATTTAACCTCTGAAAGGCCTGGGGAAATAATGGCTGCCTCAGTTCAGGGGCTGAGCTGGAAAATGGAGAGTAAAATAACTAGATTGCATCAAAGCAAAATAAATAGTAATTTTTCTTTTTTAATTTTTTTCTTGCTTTTGCTTGGGGGAAATGGGAAAAAGACCCAATGTGTTATTTTGGGTCAGCCCAAATTGCATTTTGAATGTAGCATTTTGTTTTGAGGTTAGTCACCCGTCTTGTTTCTCACACTTTCTTTTATTTCATGTGTCTTTTGAGTGGCAAATGCCACTTCAAAATAGCAAATCAGAGGGTTCTGTTTAAGAGGCAGTGAAATAGAATGTTGTGGCATTTCCGAAACAATTTCTTTCAAGAAATGTAGATATGTATGTATTGCCTCCATAAATTTTTGGGTAGAGTTGCAAATGCTTGCCATATTTTATTCATTTTGGAAACTCCAAAAGTGCATGGTTTGGGTTTTTCTTCCCTTGATATTTTAGGGTTTGTTGTTGTTGTTGTTTTGTTATTTTGTTGTTGTTGTTTTGGGGTTTTTTTTGCCTTATTCAATTCCTGCTGAAGGAATTGCTTCTGCAGAAACAACAAAAGGGAGATGTGTAACCCGGGGAATGGGAGATTTTCAGGGAACAGGACAAGGCTCACAGCAGCACCTGGGGCAGAGGCCAGTGTAAGGCTGAAGGCAAAAGCATGAGCAGAGCTCTCTTATTTATGAAGAAACAGCAGTGAGGAAAGAGTTGAGCCAACAGAGGATGATATGTGCAGCTTTATGGTGGCTGTGCCATTGGAGGGCTGATTTCCCAACCAGATCACATCACAAGCCTCGCATCTTGGGTTGTCTCAGTTTGCTGGCAGGCCCTAGAGAGGCAGATGTGTCAGGTCATGCCTGGGATGTTGGCAGAGCTAATTTTATTCTTGTGCACCCCATCCCCTGCAGGGGATCTGCAGGGCTCTCTCCTTTGGTGGGTTTTCCCTGTTAGGAAAGGTGCTCTCAGAGCTGCTACCCCTCTACTCTAGATGTGGGCTTGCTTGCTCCCCAGGGAGGCTTGGGGTGTATGGAGTGAGCCTTGTGCTCACTCCAGATAAGAGAGGTGATGCTGATAGGAGTGAGGGAAACAACCCAAGCAACCGCCTGAAGCAGAATGTGGTTTGCAGTGTTTGCCTGACTTGTTGGCACTGTGAGGCAGGGGCAGGTGGGAGCTGCTCCAGGGGTGCTGCACTGCACTGTGGTGTCCAGTGGACAGGCAAGTCCTAGAGCTTCTCCTTCCAGCCATAACATCCTCTGTGGAGGCAGCAGTCCTTTAAAAGCAGATGGGGTAACTGGCAGCTCAGGTGACAGGCATTTCCTTCCCAACCAAGAAGTCATGCTGCATGCTTTGACTAGCAGGGGACAGACATTCTGAATTCAAGCCATTCTAAGTCAGAAACCTCCTTTTCTGATTTTCCCAGAGCTGGCCAGCTGTGGCCTTCTGTGTTTGCTCCATCATGAGATGCTCTGTAATGAAAGTGGTGGGGTCTCAGCAGGCCTTATTCTGTCACTGGAACAATGGAGCACAGACTTTCTTTATATCCTGAAGGGCATCAAATAATGAAAACAAGAAAAGTTGTCCAGCTGTGCTTCAGCTGGATTACTTTTCTCTTTTCATTTTTTAGTCAGTCTTAGTAGACAGCGTGGCTGCCTGACTCACTTGTCTTCGGAGGAGGATACTTTAAATGTAAATAGAAAACTCGTTTTAAGAAGTGGCATGTGCCTAGCATGAAGAAGTAAGAATTACCCTTGCTGGAATAACCTTCCTTTCCCTGGGATCATATTAGGGAGGAATTCGGTCTGCTCCTTGGCCGTTGTTATTAAAATCCAGAAACTCATTCCTAACCTTAGTCACCCCAGGTGATTTGCACTTGAAAAGATCGCGCGGACTGGTAAATTTGGGAAGGACGCACAAAGGAGTAACAACGCAGACCGCCTTCTGGGGTTACTCAGATTTCTTGGCACTGCTGGGCTATCCACTAATTCAGTTTGACCCCCTACAAAATCCATGTAGAGGTGAAGAATTGCAGGCAGAATCCACTGGCTGGTCCCGCAGCTCAGAAGATTGCTCAGAGGTGTCCCGGAGGAGGAAGCCAAAGCATCCGGCTCCTCCTGCCCGCGGGAGACGCGCCTGTGCCGGTGCGGGCGGATGTTTGCCGCTCGCAGCCTCTCGCCGGCTCCTTGTCACACAAAGGTGAAAATGGGCACGACAAATGGCTCAAAGGGCGGATTTTGAAGAGAGCGGGTCAAGGGACCTGCGGGGCCTGGTGGTGGTGGGAGCTACTCGAGCAGCGCAGCTGCAGCTGGAGGAGGATGTGCAGCTCCACCCCGATCCTCCCGCTGGGATTTGGGAGGCAGAGCCCAGCTCAGCAGGGACCTGGGAAAAAGGGGGCTACGAAACAATTTGCCTGCATCTACTGAAGCAAAGCAAGCAGGCAGCATGGAGAACGACTCATGTGCTAAGCCCATCATACTTGCTGTCATATTTTTTGTCGGTTTTTTTTCTGGTTGTTGTTGTTGTTGAAACCACTACAGAGAGCAGCACATTTCCAGGAGCCTGGCTCCAGCAAGCAAACTTCCCCGTGGCTTCCTGCCCGCCTGGGGAGGATTCGTGGCTGGGATGCTTTACCTCTTCCGTGCCAACTCAACTGGAGCCATGTCTCAGGATGGTTCTTTGATACCCTGTACAGAGGGATTGTTCCTCACGGTGTTTCTGTCATGAAATAATATGTTTCTGCACAGTTTAATTTGATTAAAATACAAAGAATTAGGACGGGGGGACTGGATATGTGCAAAGTAGTATTTATGTATCTGTTTCTTTTGTTAATAGATAGGCCTGCCAGTCCCACAAAAACTTAAGCATGCACTTAGTGTGTGTTCCCAGTGGCTAATCCCAGGGAAGTCTATTCCCAGTGTGTATTCAAGCACACACGTACATCTGTATAAGGCACGGTCTGCACGGCCCTAACACTGCCTTGGAGCTGTCAGTTGTGAATGTTCCCATGTCTGGAGCACATCCTCAGGCTCAGGGATGCCTGAACCCTCACTTGTCTGCATCTACAAGGTGTTAAGTAGGACTTGGAAAATGGAGGGCTGGAACAGAGAGGCAAGAAGTTATATTTAACAATGTGAAATAATGGTAGAAGCCGGGCACAGGATCATTAAATAATGGATTTATTTAATTTGGTTGGATGTGGTTGTTCATTATTTACTTCAGCCTTCTTTCTGCCTCTGTGAAATGCTGACTCCTGCGCTGTCCATCTAAAAATGGCACAGTTGCCATCACTTTTTTTCCAAATGGATATTTTTGTTTAATATTTTGAAAACGTGTCTGACAAATCCACAAGTATCGGTGTTAGGCAAAAGAAGAGAATGCTCAGAGATAATGCATTGTGTGCACGTAGTAAGGCATGCACCTTATCACTCAGTAAAATTGGTGAATTACTATCAGTGCCACAACAGTCTCCTCAATTGCTGCAACAACTTACCATCTTTGATACAGGACCACCAGAATTTTGGTCTGCAATCTGATAAGAAGCCAACTGTACCAAAGCAGCAAGTAGATTAAAAGCAAAACAAACAATTAAAGGAAATGGAGTGGGGGGGGGGAACTCCAACAAATTAAAAATTACAGACTAGAATTTGAATTGTATAACACATTTTATACTAAAACCCCTCACCATATATTCCAGTATTGTTTTGATGGCAGATCCATTGCTCATGTGAGACTGGAGTGACACCAGTCCGTAGATACTGCTGTACAATTATGGGATCTCTAGAGCACTGGTGATTGTGCGTTGTTCCTTCTTATAAGGGCCCTATGGGCTTGGATGCTTGGGAAGATGTGCTGGGTTTGATTTTCAGTGTAACCTGAAGCAAAAGTCAGCTTGAGGCTGCCAGATTGTGCCTGGTTTCAGATCAAGCCTCTGTGAAAGTAGTGAATTGAGTAGGGTTTCCACTCAAAACCATAAATCGGTCTTGATATGCTTGAAACTTTGCCCAGATTTTTTTTTTTCTTTTTCTTTTTCCCAAACTTGGCCTGTGTTCTAGCTTTGTAACAAAACCTAAAACAAACATCTCTGGGTTTCGGGTTTAGTTGTGAAAGTTTTAACACAGAAACCATTTTCCTCCAGGGGGAAGGGGGATGCTGGCCTGTGTGCTATAAGGCTGAGCTTAATTTTTTATTCCTTTGAGAGTGACAGTGACAGCCTGTATTTTCTACCTTGAAAGCAGCTGGAGAAGAGGCTTTGGCTCAACATCTGATGTGAAGGACAGAACAGAGAAGGGTGACCATCATGTCCCTGCTTGGATCTCCAGCCTGGTTTTCCCGTCCTTGTTAGCAACAGGGAGTACATTAATGCAGAGGATCGCCGCTGTCTGGCTGTGATGCCACTTAACTCAGACCAGAGCAGCTCTGAATCAAGGTCAGCGTTCGATAGCATGGAGGCCAAAGATAGCAGGAGGGCAGATTTTTGCCTGGCACATGGTAAGATCAGCAACTGGGAATCATGCCACCACAAGAGAAGAAGCTGTCAGAAATTGCAGCTTCCAGCTCACGCTGAATTCCCGTCTCACTGGGAGTGAGGCTTGTTGTGTAAGAAGGCAAGATACCATCCATTAATTGCTGGCAGCATTTTGTCTTTTGGAGAGATAGAAGCTTCTGATTCCTCTTGTGTTTGTCCCAACAAGCTGTGCCTCACATTTTGTAAAGGAAGGCCATTGCTCCCCTTGCTCTGGTCTGCATGAAGGAATCCAGGACCCCAGCGTTTTCCCATTAGTCTAGTGCACTGTGTGGTGTGAAACAGGGATTTTTAAAATTGTTTCTTAGTCCAGATTAGTAATGTCTACAAGGTCAAAGACTGCAGGGGTCACCATTCACCACGCTAAGAAGTTGCTGCTGTGTCTGATGAGCACAGATACTCTTTGTGGTCCTCACAGCTTTTGATCCAGTGCCGTGAATGCCAACACCGGGGTCCTCTCGGTGTGCCTGGCTATAATCACAGGAAGCTCATTCATTACGCATGTCCTGAAGATATGGAAGCCTTGCTAATCAGTTTTGGATGGGAGGGGTAAATTAATCATTTCCTTTTACACTTGTTGATAGGGCAATTCATTCTGCCATGAGAAGATTTGGAAGTGGGGGAAAGTTTCAGCAAACTTCGAGAAAAACCCGAGATTTCAATCAGATGTTGCGGCCCAGCTTTGCTGCTGCTTTTGTCTTTAACCTTACTCTCCCTGTCTCCTCACAGCAGGGCCTTTTCCAGTGTTAAGCCACGCTTCCCAGAGCTGTCCTTTTGAGTTAACTGGGACAGTAGGTAACTTTTCATCCAGGGAAGGGACTGAGGACCTGGGGAAACGCATCTACTGTTCCCAACTCAAGGGAGCAGATGATATCCTGGAGATAAAATGCCTAAGGCAGTGCAGCCACTGTTATCTCCAGCCATTAGCAGCAAGAGCAGATTAGGGACCTCCCATGCTTTCCTCAGAAAGTAGGAAAGGAGTGTCCAGAGCAATTGGGACAAATTCTTTCTGCCTTTGCCTGTCCCATTGGGCACTGCTGAGCTTTCTTTACTTGCTGCTGCAGAAGGATCCAAAATAACGCTCCTTTGGCTGCTGCCCTGGATCTCTTCATGAAGTGGGGGGAAGTAGTGTGCATCTTCAGTACTCTGTGTCCTTCTCCTGGCAGTGCCTGACTCCTGCAGCGATATTTTAGCCTCTCCAGGGGCAGCTGCTGAAATATTGTTGAGCACAGCATTGGAAAATAAGGAGAACTGAAGCTGGGACGGTTTTTTTGTTTGTTTGTTCTGGTTTGTTATGGTTTGGGTTTTTTTGCTACATCAGGCTTTAAGCTGCTAGTTCTAACAATAACATTTCAGATCATAGTTCAATAATACCACTATGTGTTTTAGGGATATTGATGTCATGGTGGTTTTAGATGCATGTCTAGGTCCCACCAATTTTGGTGGGGTATGTACACAAAGGGCCTTCGTGCTACTCCACAGTACATGAGCTCTGCAACCAGGGGTTATTAACAAAATGTGTCAAATCCATTTAAACATCCGACACCATCTAGATACAGCAGTTGTCACATAAAGTGAATAGTGCCTTTGCATGGCTGTGGTATTAGAAGAACTTGCTGCCTACTTTGCCTAATTGCTTAGCTGTGTGCTGCAATCTCCTCGTGCTAAGCACAGACCTCTGTAAAGCTCCTTACACTGGCTCTTGGGTAGGGCGGGACTGGATGGTATTTAAATTATGGCAAGAGGGGGGAAAAAGAGCAATTAATGTTTTGTGTGATCACAGAATCACCTTTCAGTTGCACCAGTGGGAGATAAAACTTGTTAGTTAATTGGAAGGGCTGAAACCCCAAGGCAACCAGATGCCATTGGGTTTAGAGGCTTCAAAAGAAGATGGAACTGTGTGCTACAGGAGTTTTTAGTTTGCCAGGCTTGCATGAGAGTGGCTGCACTTTCCATTTACAAAACACAGCTATTTTTTGTTTTATTAAGCTAGTACAGATGTGGAATGATCTCTTTTAGACCTTTTCTCCTCAAAGAAGCAGTGCTGCTTTATCTATGTTGAGGCAGTGAAAATGTCACATGCTACCAGCCCAGCTGTGCACTAGGTTACTTTATGGAGCTGACAAAGGGGTTTTAAGTTAATCCAAGTGATTTTGGAGTGCTCTGATACAGAGCTGAGCTCTAGCTTCGATTTTTTTTTTTCCAGCAGACATAAAGGCAGCAGACACTGGAATCATGAAAGGAACTTGGTGCTTAGGTGTCTTTAAGCTGGTAAGTGCTCCTTCTCACTCAGGTTGTACTGGTATGGTGCTTTGGGTATTTCTGGTTAAAGCTGTCATTGGGCAAAACATCACCCTGGGCTTGCAAAGACCTTGCCAAATCAGGTAGTACCAGCTGGACCAAGCTTGAAGTGAAATGATGAAATGCTGGCTACATGCAAATCCCTGTGGGTTGGGTGTTGGTAGCTGTGCTGCTGGAAGCTATTGCTGGAAGGCAGTAGCCACAGATGCTCCTTCAACACTCGGTGGCCCAAACCTGGATTGATTGTGACAAATTTGTTGGTCTCTGCTCTTCCTCTGGCTCCTCAGTGCTTTTGCTTCTGCTCTTCAGCTGCTGCTCTCTTCCTGAGAAGCTCATGTCATAAAGACAGACCCTGCTCTGGCTTTTAGCTATGCAGTTTTGGCCTCAAAACGAAGTGATTCTTTGCTGCTGTAATTGTACCTATGCAATATTATTACTGACAAGATGTTGTAGTTCAGCCTTCCCTACCTCCTCATAGCACTGCCACCCAAATCACTGTGTTACTGAAACAAATGGCAAAGTTATGGAAGAGAGATTGAGCTGATCTAATGGCAGATTGCTGCTAGAAGAGGGGAGCACATCCCCTCCTGCTCTGTGCATCCCCTTTCTGCCCTAAACTGTGACTATTCTGCTCCCCCCTTTGTGCCAGTCCTCAGCCAGTTTGGGATCCTTCAGTTGAAAGCACCGAAGCAAGGGCTTGATAAAAATGAAACCTAAAGTGAAAAAGAAAAAACCTAAATCCACACGCTCACAAAAGGGAGATGTTTGGACCACACTGGTCAGAAGAGAGTGGAGTCTAGTACAAGGGATGGGACAGAATGCAGAGCAAAAATGGGATGTTCAGTGAGAATGGAAATGGCATAAGGAAGAAAAACAAGAGGAAGGACTCAGAGGAGAGCAACGAACAGTTATTTAAGCCCATCCATTGCATTGTAACCTCACTTTCTTCCTGGAGCCCAAGTCTCAAGGCAGGAGACCTGTTCTCTGCCCTTTTTCTTTGGCAGAAACCTTTGCCATCTTTTTTTTGCAAATGTGTTTGGTAGCAGCAGCAACAGCCACAGCACCCACCAATGTACAGAACATGGGATGCACGTGGCAATTCAGGACCTCCTGCTCTGGATACTGGGATGAAGCTGTTGGCCTCAGCTTACTAAGCACTGCTGCTGGACACAGGCATGTACAATGACCTGGGAAGAAGCAAGGAGTAAGCTCTGAGGCAGGGAGGAAGTGAGTTGAAATGAATATAAGAAGCACTGTTTTCAGGCTGCAAGACATGTAATGACTAATCTGAACAAAAGCTCTCTATCCCAGCAAGGTGTTAATTACATGTCTTGTCTTTCTGGATATGTGTGAACAGGGTCTCTTTGCCCACTGGGAACAATGGGTGTAATTACTATTTATTGGGAAAGAGAGGAAGCCCAGCTGCCCTTAATGCACAGGATCAAATGGAGGCCAACAAAGTGTGTGCACACGTGGCCTGCACTCTGTGGCTTAGTGTAACCTACGGAGTTTGCCAATGTAATTCCAGGGTGTGGAAAGAAATGAACTCCCCCACTGCTGGCAAGGTGCTGGTGTAGACAGAGCTGTGCTGACAGATGAGTGTTTCTGACAGTTTAGCATGTCTGGGTACGTTGGTGGCGTTGCTGTAGGCTGAAATTCCCTTTGGTGGCGCAGGCCGTGTCTCTGTTAGGGGATCCAGCCCACGCCCCTCCACAGCAGCAGTACAGGCAAGGACAGTTTCACTTACTTTGTTGTTGTTGTTGTTAGTGCAAGATACCTCCTAGCCCAGGACAACGTTTTTCATGTGTTGGTTTGCTGATGTTCTAGATGTCTTATGGGGCACAGCACATGATTTTAACAGTAGAGCTCTGTGTTTCAGGCTCTGGCTAGGGAATGAAGCCTCTGAGGCCAAAGCAGGAAAGTATTTATGTCAGAAAGTGGTGCAGAACTGCTCAGGAGGGGGGTAGGGGGCTGCATCACGAGGCTCTTGTAGAGACAGGACAGCTCACTTGAGCCTGTATATAAGACACCCTCTGTCCTATCACTCCAGAGCCAAATTAGAAGATAAGTCTCAAAAGTCACCATAAGACTGTCCAGGTAGGACTGCTCTGTTTCAAGCAGTATCTGTTCAATTCCCCAGTACAGGACATCCCCTCTGGAGAATAATTCTGTGCACAAAGCTGCCCAGGTCTGTTCCCTGCCACAAACCCTGGGTGCTTCTCATCACCTCTTCAGCAGGCTCTTGCTATAGTGAATTCCTCTGGCTTGCTCATTTGCTCCTTCACTTTGGGAAACAGAGGATTTTCCCCCTCCTGGCTGAGCACACAAAGTGTGTGGACCTTTTTGTCAACATCCAGGCTGGCTCTGGTTTCAAGAGTTGACTGTCATCAAGCATCAGTGTCACCAGGGAGCTTTCTGCTAGGTATGGTCCAGAAAACTGCTTGGACCGATCTTGCTAATGACTTATGTGCAGCTGTAGAGAACATGGAAACCTTCTCTGCCAGAATGCTAGAGGAATTTCTAGGTTTAACCCTCCATGGAGTATCCTGAGCTTTGAATGGGAATAAAAAATGTCTTTTGGTAAATGTGATGAATTTTATTGGGAGGGGAAAGGTAGGAAAGTTAGAATTAAATTTATTCAAAAGTAGATTGGAAAAAAGCATGGGGACCTCCTAATGGAAAACTCAAACAATCACAGATAACCAAAACGTGAGAGTGCAAAGATAAAGCACAGATCTTTCTGCTACCTCCTCAAAGAATAAAGACTGGGAAAAAAGGTGCTGTAACCAAAGTTTCTTTCCCTCTGCTAAAAGCATGCTTTTCCTGAAGAGGTGCCATGCATAAAGAAGGAAGCATGCTAAAGGCATAATTTTGTTTTCCAAGTAAATGTTTCATTTGCCTCCACTTAGAATATACTTTTCTTTGCTTATGATCTTGGCATGGCTGTACATATTTTCTATTCTCTTCAGGGGTGGTTTGCTTTGTTGTCATAGCAATGCCTTCTAACTCCTGCACTCACCAGCTTCTTTTCAGGTTCCTGCAGGCTGCAACCAGTCCCTCATTGTGATGATCACATCTCCTAACAGCTTTAACGCCTCTTTTTTTTTATCTCCTAACTATAGGCACATTCAGAAGCACGATTCCAAAGAATTCTGGCCCAAACAGGTTTTCAGCTTGAAGTTGGGAAAAAAAAAAAAAAAAAAAAGAAAAATGGCAATAACATTGTTTGTTTCTGTTTGGGGTTTTCATTGTTCTGCTGATGATCTAATATTTCAACATTTTTATTCATTCATCTTCTTAGTTTTTCTTGGATGTGAGCTATAATTGCCTTGGTGGTCTGGCTATTGGAGATGAGATGCACCAGGCTGGAGAGGTCCTGGTTGACTGGAAGCTGGCTAATGTTGTCCCGGTTTTCAAAAAGTGCAACTAAGATGACCCTGGAAACTTCAGACCTGTCAGACTCACTCCAGGGACTGTAAATTATGGAGAAGATTATTGAGGGAGGTATCAAAAAGCACCTGAAGGACAAGACATCCTCCAAGGTGGGGAGATGCTGCAGGGAGACCTCAACAAATGAGAGGACTGGGCAATCACCAGCCATAGGAAGTTTAACCAGGGCAAGTGCCAAATCCTGAACCTGGGATGGGGCAACCCTGGATGTACAGACTGGGGAATGAGAGGATGGAGAGCAGTGCCATGGAAAGGGACCTGGGGATCCTGGTTGATGACAAGTTGGATATGAGCCAGCAGTGCCCTGGCAGCCAGGAGGGACATCCCTGTCCTGGGGGGCATCAGGTACAGCTGGGCAAGGGAGGGGATTGTCCCCTCTGCTCTGCACTGGGGCAGCCTCACCTCCAGTGCTGGGGGAAGTTTTGGGCACCACAATATAAGAAAGAGTGTCCAAAGAAGGGCTACCAAAATAGTGAAGGGTCTGGAGGGGACGTCATATGAGGAGCGGCTGAGGTCACTTGGTCTGTTCAGCCTGAAGAAGAGGGGACTGAAAGGAGATTTAATTGCAATCTACAAATTCCTTGTGAGGGGCAGCAGAGGGACAATGATAGGACCCCAGGGAACAGCATGAAACTGAGTTGGGCAGTGTTTAGGTTGGATATTAGAAAAACGTTCTTCACCCAAAGGATTGAGCATTGGAACAGGCTCCCTGGGGAAAGTGGTCACAGCACTGACCTTGTCTGAGTTCAAAAAGCATTTGGATGATTCTCTCAGGCACGTGGTGTGATTCTTGGGACTGTCCTTTGCAGGGCAAGGAGTTCAGATTTGATGATCCTTGTGGGTCCCTTCCAACTCAGGATATTCTGTGATTCAGTGATTTTGTGATCAATGTGGCTTTAGGACCCTTTTTCCCTACATTGTGATCACAGTGACAATGTGAAGCTGGAACCAGGTCAACTCAAACAAAATTGTCCCCCTTTCTTGTGCAGTCTTGCTCAACATCTTTCCTTATGAAGAGCTCCACTTTTAAAGGCTCATCTCCCCTCTTGTGCCCATCTCCACCCTGAGCAGCTACTGAGGCAAAGCTGTATATGGGAAACACTTCCAACAGGATGGGGTGATCCCACTGTCTTCCATGGCACAGCTCTCCCTCACTTTCTTGATGTGTATCTATCCACAAGGATACATGAGGGTTCCAAAGCACCCGTCCAAAGGAGCCATAGCATATATGCTCAGCCCCAAATATTTTCTCGAGACAGATTATTACAGGCTTGCATTTCCACCCTCACCACACAAAATGCAAATCCCAGAACAGAGATGGCTCTTGCTCCAAAGGGCTTTGTTCATTGCACAGTGGCTGTGTGAGGTTGCTGGCTAATACTTTGTTGCTGTTGGAATTAGTTTCAATATGAATCAATACCATTTTTTTTTTTTTTTAGCACAGTAGGCGCATATGCTATACAATTGAAAGCAATTTTAAAAGAACTTGTGCTTTAATGAAACTCCTCTCGGGTTTCGGTTCCAGAGACTATCAGGAAGGATCATTGGCTTTTTTTTTGCTGTCTTTGTAAACATTACATTCAGCTTGGGTTGTTGTTGTTGTTGTTGTTTAAATCAAAGATGCTAGGGTTTTTTTTTTATTTTTTAATTTTTTTTTTCCTAAAGTAGGAATATTTATCTTTGAATCCTCCAACAGCTTTGGAATGCAGCCTCCACACAGACTTTAATAGCAAAACCCACTTCTTCTGACTCAGGGACCATTTGATGAAATGTCTAGAGAAGCAAAAAGCAGCAACAAAAAAAGCTTTACACAGATGCTTCCCTGTGACTAACAGAACGTCCACCCAAAGCAGAGAGAGTATAAGTACGTTTGTCATACGTGGGTGTATTTTTCCCATACATTCATTTTTAAAGTTATGCAGTAGAGCACTATAAAATTATAGTTTTACAAATAAGCATTATTTGACCGTCACTGGGCTGAGCTGATGACTCACTCTGTGACCTCCATGCAAGTCATTTGATTTTCTTGTTCCTCAGTAAAACTATGTGGGAAAGAGGCTGAAAAAAGAAAAAAAGGAAAAAAAAAAAAAGACAAACCCAGAAGGCATTCCTGACAATATGCTCCCTACCTAAGCTTTGTGTGTTGACTGGAAACACAACATTTGAAACAAGAACTTTACAGCTGCTGGCTTGGTGTCTGTGCCCAGCCCTGTAGGAATTGTGGGTGGCCAATGTCTCTGAAAAGCATGCTCTAAATATGGGTTATGGTGTCTGACCTGTTCTAAAACATTAACAGTAGAAGACTTGCAGGCAGCTGCCAATATCATTATAGTGTCCCACCAATCTCATTATAGTCCCATTGTCATTGTGGTGTGAGCTGGGTCTTTTAGCAACATAAATGGACTGTCTCCAGGAGTACTGGGAAACATTGGACTTACAACACAGAGCTCACAGGCTTTGGTGTCTCTGTCCACATCTCAGTCCTTGTGGCTTACCTTCCGGAACTGGATTTCAATTTGACCTGAAAGCTACATGTTTGCACATAAACACCTCCTATAAACACTTTTTAAAAAATTTAAAATAGTTTAATTATGTCTAGAAAGCAGCATAATTGTTTAGTGTTTCCAAGGCCCCAGCTATTAATTAATTAATCCAATCTGTGCAATATTACCAGCATTTTGAACACTTCCTTGCTGTTTAAAAGTTGTGGGGACAATCTCAAATACAACATTTATCTGGTTTTAAACAAGGCCTGGCCAAATGATTGCTGGCCAAATCTGGGTGCCTTGTCTGGATTTTTCTTTAAAGCATATCTATGTCAGGTTTTTGAAGTCTTCTTTGGAGAGGATGGCAAAAAGGAGAAAATAACTTCCTTTAATGACACTGGGGACCGCACGCTATCTCCCGGTTCCAGGACCTGGGGCGTAAAGGGTGAGGCTTGGAAAGGCCTGTTGGTTTTGCCTGTGTTTTTCTTTTACATATGTTTCTAGTTTATTTTCCTGTTGTTATTCATTGCTTTTTCGGTTTGCTTTCATTTTGCTGTTCCCCCAGTTTCCACCTTAGGGGCCTTAGGATCTATTTTAAAGAGGACACAGCAGTTCTCTTAAAAAAAAAATCTCATTAACTTTATTTTGACTCCTTCTTTCTGGTTGCCAGTTATGGGAACCCCTCCTCCCAACCTGCTGCCTAGTGTAATTGCTACCTTGGAACAGCAATGTTAAGCTCTCCATACATACAGAGAGACTTCAGAGGTGTCACCTCTGAGGCATCTATACCATACCTTGAAGGCACAAGCTTACTTCAGAGCTGACTCATGACTGACAAAACAAATCCACTGGATTTAAGTGCCACAGCCAAAGAAATAATTTGCCCTTGTTAATTTGGATTGCCTGCCCATCAGGTGCTGGCAGGGTTGGAGAGTTTGTCATGCTCCTCTCTGTCTTTAGGCCAAGTTCAAGCTCTGTCATTTAGATGATGTATCTGCTGAGGGTAGGACAATGATACCAAGTGAGCAAAGCCAGAATTTCCCTATGCAGCTGTCTACTCCTGCAGCTAGCAGGATTATCTTGCTGGCCCCTGATACTGTAGCTGTCCTTGTCCTTGCTCATGGTGGTCAGCTGCCTGGGACAAGACAGGGATGTGGGATGTGTGAGGTCTGCAAAAGGATCTGTGTGATGGATAAACCTGCCAAGCAATGGAGCCATGAAGCAATAGTGAAATCAGCCCCAGGAGGGTGACTCCTCTCTCTTCTGAGGATGTAAGTCGCTGAAGCTGAGTCACAGTCCCAGCAGTTTGAAAGGATGTGGGGCTGGAATGAAATATAGCAACAATTAACAACAGCAAAATCTACTGAATAAGAGCTTCCTCCATTTCATTTTCCTTATGGATGTTACTGATTCATCACTCTAGCAGTCCTGGCTCCCACCCAGGATGCAAAGGGCATAATATAGGTTGTCTGGAGGCAGTGGCTATGAATGATAAGGAATACTCTGTTCAGTATTTTATACAGGAAGGCTTCTGGTATGTATCCTACCCAAATTGCTTATGTAGAACAGCTAAACGTATCACGGGGAAAGAATCGTGCCTGTTTGGATGGCTGTGCTATTTGGAGACGGGCTATTATCAAGTGGGTAGTATCAGTCACTGTGAGTAGCTGTTCTGGGAGCAGATGATGCAGTGAAAGCTGCTTCCTATGCATCTTTATCCCATGCCTCTGTACACACAGCCCTTTAAATACAGCTCCGCACAGTGACTTGCACAGACCCACAGCACCTTCTGTTCCCTCATCATATGAGTCCCACCTGCCTTCCCTGTGCCGCAGTGCCAGCTGGCCAGGCAGCAGACACTGGCAGTGGGGAAGCTCCAGCAATAACCAGTGTGGAGGCTGGATGCTGTGTGCTCGCCACTGGGTCACCCCATCAGCCAAAGGGGTGGCTCTGGAGTCACAGAGTCTTTCCTAAAACAGGGGCAATCATTTGGGCCTCTCCTCTCAGCTCAGTTCTGATTCTCATTAGGCTTGGTGAGGTTGCAAAGATATTATTTTCCTCCCTCTCTGCCAAATTTAGCTGGAATTGGCCAACAGGTTTGAAAGCATTTGAATGGAGGAGGAGGGTGGGAAAGGAGAAGAAAACAGACAGAAGGATCACATAAGCCTCATTTCAGCAGGCTAAAAAAAAAAAAAAAGAGGGAGTTTAGCTTCTAGTTATTACATGTCTTTGATTTGTCTTCAATACTTGGACACAAAGAGAGATGGTTTTTATCCAAACCAGTAAATAAACAGGTGTCATCACTGCTTGTGAGATGGTTTTTCTGGTTACCTGTGAGTAAAAGGAAGAAGAAAAAAACCTGGATGGTTATGTATTTGGAAGGGGAAAGTGGAGGAGTTAGAAGAGATTATGAGCAAACAGAGGGGGCAATGGTGATCGCATACAGTGAAAATAATTTTCACCATGGTAACAAAAAACAAGCTCCCCTAATGATGCACTTGGACCTACAGAACCAATGTAAGCAAAGATAGCATTGGAGTGTGTCTTGTTTAGAACATAATTCATGGCAGGTCCAATGAAATTCTTAATGAAGTATGACATTTTCCCCTTAAAAGTCACCTTTTGAAGATGGAAGCTGTTAAACTCTTTTAATCTTCACTTCCAATGTTTGCCAGCAAAATCTGATCCAGGAAGTCAATTAGAAAGAATTCTCCTGTGTGCCAGGTTTAATTATCTCGTTGTTGTGCATTGAATCACTATGTAACTCTACTCTTTAACTTCCTGCACAGAATTTAGGATTGTTAAACCTTATTTTACAGAGGTATCAAACAAATATTGGAACGTACAAAGCTAGTGTCATCGCTTTGTCTGTTTTGTAAAGGGGGATTCATGGATTTACACAGATCCTTAGAGAAAACCTTCCCCCTCAGCAGTTATGATTTGCTGGTGAATACAGTCATGTGTAAGCAGAATCTTTGCTTGTATCTTGTGGGGAAGAAGCTACTTATGAAAAAAAGAGTGAATCTAAACCCTAGAGTCTGTGTCTTCCTACTCCAAGCCAGCTGTCTAAAAGGAAATGGCCAAAGTTTTGTCAACCATTAAGAAAGAATTTGTTTACCAGATGTTCATAATAATCCTGTGAGTATAAAAAAAATAGGGAAATCTGACTCCTTACGGAGGACCAGGGCTTGCCACTCCTGTTTCATTGACATCAGCAGGACTCCTCATGTCACAGAGGGCAAATATTTTCGTGAGAGCAGATTCCTGCTCTGAACCCTCCTATGTCATTTACATACATGTCATCATTTCAGGATTGCTCAGAGGCTGCTGTGGGCGACCTCTTTCTTCCCATCTCCCGCACACTTACGGTCACATGTGTGTAAGCTCTCAGTCTCAGAACATGAATACCAGCGTGTGTGGTCTGGGCTGGATCTAGATGTTATGTGTGGCTTGGACATGAGATGTCCTCCAGGATCACCAAAACATCTTTAGGGAAAGGTTAGTGGTACATTTGGAAAGGGTCATTCAGTTTGGAAAGCCAACGGAGAGTGACAGCCTAGAAGGACACTCATTCTTTTCTCCACCCAGTTGGATTTATGGAAAGATAATAGTGCTGTTACTTTATGGAGTTGTTCACTAAAAGGCTTTGAGGAACATCCACTGACTGAGCTCAGCCCACTAATTCAGACTGCTTGGGCTGGTCTGATTGTGCCTGAAGTGGAGTAGACAGCACTTAGATAAGGTGATCCCACCTACAGACTCGGGAAGCTGATAACCCTCTAGCAGATGGGAACTGACAAGTAAGTGGGAGGTGGACACATCTCCCAGCAGAGCAGCTGTTGCCTTCCCAGTCAGGTCTTCTAGTCCTGACTTGCAACTATCATCCAAGGGTCAATTGAAAAGGAGCAGGGGCTGCTGAGCCTTGAAAGAGACTTGTTTTAGGATGAAATGTTCGCCTTCTTAGTTGGATAGGGCATGGTGCCAACAATGCCAAGGTCATGGGTTTGATGTCCATATGGACTATTCACTTAAGAGCTGGACTTGGTGATCCTTTGGGTCCTTTCTAACCCAAAATATTTTGTGATTTCTGTGATTTAGTCACGTTTGTAGGGTTGTTTGGCCCATATGGGGGGTTCAGTAGAGATAGTAACTTTACCTAGAGTCACCATAAGATGCTGCTGCACTCTCCTAGCAACAGGAAATATCAGGAATCCTCTTAGGCTGCTGGATTTGGGAGTTTTTCACTGCACAGAAGACACAGTGCAAAATAAGTTGGGCTAAAGGGACACTGGTGTCACAGAATAGAGCAGAATGATTTGGCTGTGGACGTGGTGAGGTGTTCAGTTCTGGGGCCAGCCCTGTTTAGTTAGTATCTTTATTGACAACCTCAAAGGAAGCTCTAGCAAGGTGGGAGTTGGTCTCTTCTCCCCTGTAACAAATAACAAGATGAGGGGAGAGGGCCTCAAGTTGCACCAGTGGAGGTTTAGACTGGATATTAGGAAAAATTAGGAAAATTTTCTTCACGAAAGAGGTTGTCAAACACTTGTATAAGCTGCCCAAGGAAATGGCAGAGTCAGCATCCCTGGGAGTATTAAAGATGCGACACTTGGGGACATGCTATAGTGGTGGACTTAACACTATTAACGGTTCGACTTGATGACCTTAGAGCTCTTTTCCAACTTAAACGCCTCTATGATTCCACGAGGTCGTGGATCTGCGGGGCGGAGAAGCGGCCGCCGCCTCCCCCTCAGCCGTGGCCGGCCGCGGCCCTCGGGCTGCTCCGCGACATGGCGGGCGCGGCGCTGCGGCGCCTTCCCCCATCAGCCGCCGGCGGGCGGGACCCAACAGCTCCCGGGCGACCTCGGAGANGCCCCCCCCCCCGCCGCTCATGGCTCTCCCGGCTCTTGACTCTCGCCTCGGGCGCGGTGACAGCCCCGGCCCCGCGGGGGTCTCCGGCGGCCCCGGCCCGGCCCAGCCTGAGGGGAGGGCGACACCTTGTGGCGCGTGGCGCGGCCGTCGGGGCGGCCCCGGGCCGGGCTGGGGGCTGAAGGCGGAGGGCTGGGGGCTGAAGGCGGAGGGCTCGGGGCGGAGGGCGGAGGGCTGGAGGGCTGGGGGCTGAAGGCGGAGGGCTGAGGGCCCAAGGCTGAGGGCGGAGGGCCCGGCCCCCATCGAGGCTCCCCCCCACAGCCTCTGACCAGGGGTTTTCTGATCGTCAAGCCCAACCATCAACGCAGCACCAGCATAATCACCATCGGTCCCTTGGCGTCTTAACCACTGTGTGATTCCCTGACGCCTCTGACAGTCAGCCCACGGATTTGCTTGCCTTTTCCACTCTGGCGCTGTGAGTGTTGGTCTGGGAGAACATGGCTATGTTTGTGCTCTCCCCAGGCATGCGACCCTCACGGGAATTTGGGAATACCTGTGACTGACAGGGTGCAAGTGGCAAGCTTTGCTCCTGTCTCATCCTCAAAGAGCCACAGAGGCACACGAGGACTTGACAAAGTGCTGAGGTCATGTAAGGTGTTCATCTTATCCAGGCCCTGGACCAGAAGGGAGTCACTGCCATAGAACAGATTAATTTGCCTTACGAGGATCAAGGAGATGGCATGTAATAAAGTTCCCCAAAGGAGGAATAGTGTAGCAATGGTCAAAGGAATTTTCTCCTTGTTCCATCATCTGTGGAATACAACCTGCTGGCACATCCTTTTCAGCAGGAGTGGGACTCATACCTTTGAGTCTGTGCACATTGTGCCCTCCTTTCACATCTTTGCCTCACACTCCCATTACTCAGCCCTGCAATCACCCCTGTTTTGTAAGAGTACTGATCAGATGGATCTCTAAACCTGCCATCATTCCAGCTGGAAATGTGAGTCCTGTTTGGTCTCTGATCTTTAAAGGAGACTTGTTCCTACCAGGCCATTTATTAGTTTTAATCCATAGATTTGCAAAGGGGCTATTTTTGTATCGTGACTGTCACCCTGTAGCAATCCAGGAACATGGTCCAGCCAGGAACACGCCCATGCCCTCTGAGGTCATACAGAAGGAAGAAAGAAGCAGAGAGGACCACAGAGGTGATGCTCACTGTAACAAAAAAACAAAAAACAAAACAAACAAACAAACAAAAAAAACCACAAAAAAAAAATCAAAGCTGCTGATTCATAGAAAGGATCACAGCTGCCCCATGGGAATGCATTTTCCACATTGGAATTAGTCTATGAAACTCATAGACTACATTGGGACCAAAACTTCACAAGAGACAGAGGGAAGAAACCTCTTTTTTCTGCTTATTTAGGATAACGAGTTTCACAGTAGATTATGCACAACATGGTTTTTTTGAGTAAGATACAAAACCTGATGGAATGAAGGTCAAGTCCAAATACAGGAATGGGCAACAGAGTATTGTTTATTTCTAGCATCCTGTATCTTTCTCCAAGATGACCACTATTGTCTGCTTCCCTAGCTGGAATTAGGTAAAATTTGGTAATAAAGTTCTTAGGTGGGACTGGGCTTTGGTTGTTCTAGTGTCTGCATAAAAGGAGTTGGTGTTGTCAGTCAATTCGCCAGTTCAGTCCCAAACCTCTCAATAGTTACTGCTAATCATTAACACTGTCAGTAATCAATAATGGGCTTGGGGATGGGCTCTTTTGCCTTTTGAATGGCTTTCTCTAGGAGAATGGTGCAGCTGCTGGTCAGATAAGGGTTTGAGTGGAGCAGGTGGGCATTGGAGCATTCTGCTTTGCCCTGTGAGACGTTGCATAGCCAGGTGATAATGTGTGTCTGACCCCCAAAACAAGCAGCCAGCAGCTGCGTGGTTTGCACTGGGATGAAAACTGCTCTAAAAGCAGTGCTGCCATCATTAGCATGTTTGATAGGGAGATGATGCCAAGCAAGACTTCCCACTCTCCTCTCAGTGAGAGGTTTTACTGGTATCCTCCAAGAGGTTACCAGTGGTGCAGTCTGTTGGTCTTTCCCTCCCTCCTGCATCCTGTGTTAATGGGAATTTCCAGGGACTCCATAGCTTCAGAAAGTTGCTCTGTTCTCTCCTTTAGAGAGAACGAAATGATTTTCCTTAATTGCTCCCAGTCAGTCTGTCTCATTCTTCTTGGGGGTTCTGGATCTATTCCCTTGACAGCTTCTTGCCAGACTGCTGTTTCTGAGAATGCTCCGCCTTCCTTGGGCTGTAGTGTTTTATTCCAACCACTGCTAATCAGTGCATACATATCTGCAGAACATGAAGTAGCTGCTCAACACGTTAACTCCTTGGTGACTGGGTCAGTGTGGGGCTGGAACTCAACATCCTGCTCCTTAAAGGATAGGAAACTATGGGAACTTCCTGTTCTCTCCTGGGTGGTCTCTCTGGAGAGGAAGCACTTTGCTGAAGACTAAAAGAAAACCTGATTTAAAGGAATTGCCTGAGGAATATGAGTTCCCATAGGAAAGAACAGAACAAAATTTCAGTCTCTTGTCTCAGCTTAGTGAGTTATTTTTGGGGAAAATTAATTGACTACATGAATAGTCATATATAGCCTAATAGAGCAAAAATAGGAGTCCTGCACGTGGCTATTCTTCATTCTATCTTACTTTTTTTTGTGTGCTTAACAGGAAATCTTGAGCAATTCTAACAGGAATGGCAGAGCTTGGCTTCATCACTGAGTGCATTTTAGGAAATGTGATTCCCTTAATTCCCAGAAAGAGGGATGTATGGGGCTGCATTCTGTCCTCCATATTCTGTAGAAAATATCCCATCCAAACCCCTGGGGCATTGTCATAGTGCAGGAAGATCTTCAGCAATTTCATTGCTACATCAAGATTCTTTTATGGCTGTTGACAATAAGGGCCACTGTGCTTGGTAATCAACTTGGTTTATTAATTTAATTATTATGATAGCTTTTGGAAGCTGTCCTTAGATCCCTTAAGTATTTCAGTGTGATTGTGTTTTTCTCCCCAGTGCAATTGTATATCCTCATGTTTTTTCTTTTCCTCTTGCCTTTTGGTTTTCTAAGTGATACGAAAGTTCCACTGCCAAGAAGAACGAGAAGGATGAGGCTTATTTTCCCTGTTCTTTGATCTCTAATAAATTTGAGCCAGTAAATAATATCTGCTAGCAGTTCTTGTGTGTATCACATCTCTCAGGAAACCACACTCAAACTTCTATAACAATTTAAAGAGAAAAGTATGCTGGAATGAGCCTTTCATTGTCTGTATTTGACCAGGAAATAGGGCCTAAAATCTATTTGTCTTTTAGCAAAAACAAATCGGTGGCTTTTCAGATCCTAAAGAAAAAGAAAGAGATAATACAGAGAATAATAGGAAGAAGAGACTTGGGCTATTTTTGTGGCTCTGTGGGTGTTTACAGAGAGAACCATCGAGGTGATAATGATCCATATTGATGCGTGACTCTGTTAAGGTGGAAACAGAAGGTCGTCTTTCAACGGGGGAAAAACAAGGATAAATTCCACAAACCCTGATACTGTGGGGAGAAGAAATTTTCAGGCTCCAGAGACTTTGGGGTGGTAACGTGTAGTGATTAGGCAGGGTGAAAAGCACTCAAAAGATGCTGCAGGAAGTCCAATATGAGGGCATCTCAACGTCTTTGTTCAGTTGTTTACAACTGATTTTGTAGCAATGTTTATGTAGGGAAAAGAATAAAGAGATTGGGCATTGGGGCCTGGGGAAGGTGCTCTGTTTGTATATATATATACATATATATACACACATATATATGCAAACAAATATATATATAAAAACACACAAATGCACACACACATCCGTACACTTATTGACGTGAATGGACATATTTATAAAAGAAAGCTGGTGCCACCACAGTTGATGGAAATTCAGTGTCTTGGGCCAGGACTGGTAAAAAGTGCCTAAAGAGCATGTGTGAGTTGGATTTCAGAAGTGCCCGTGTGCGTAATACCAAGATTTTACTTGCCTAAGTATTTTGATAATTTAAAAGGATGCTGGGCACCTACATCCTTTGGGCTGCAGAAAATAATTGTATTTTTCCCTGTCCCAGAAAATCTGCCATTGAATCCAGGTGCAAGAGCAGTTACAGGAGGCCTTGCATTCTTCATATTTTAATATGGGATATTTAGTTCTTCTTTGCCCTTAACAGGGAAAGTTGAGTGAATCTCTCGGGAATGGCAGAGTCGCTGCCATTCTCACAGTCACAGTCCCACGACTGATTGTTGTGGCTGGTCTTGGCCAACTCTCGGTGTGAATTCAGGAAGGGGAACTGCCCTGTTGGCTCTGGAGCTCGAGGGTGGCACGAAAATGATCCAACAACCTCTGTGAGCCTTCAGTTCCTTATCACGCTGCTCAAGGAACTTGCTGTTTCTGCCCGAGACTTGCAGCTTCAGGAGGAATAATCCTGTATATCTTGGCAGCGGCTCCGACTTTTCCCCCGAGGTCCCAGTTATACAAGACCCCGTTGCTTCACACACGGAATTGTCTGTGCTTGTGGAGCTGCGTCAGGGCTTGAGCGGTCTCTGGGCTGCGGTCACTAGATGGCAACATGATCACACACAGAGGCACGTTCCCTGTTCCCTTCCTTGGAAGACACACTCTCCTGTGGAAGGACCGAGAGCCGAAAGACTCCGTTCCACTTCCTTGACGCCTCAAAGCTTTCTAAGATGGCAGTCAGTGAGTGCAGCCTTACAGCACCTGCAAGTCACTTCATATTGCAAAATTCTCAGTGTCTTCAAAGGGTCTCGTTATCTGCCTTTAGAGAGTTGTAGTGAAAATAACCCCACCAATTTTATTTTTCTTGTGACTCTTAACACAATATCATTAAAACATAATTTCAACTTTCTGTTTAAGTGTATGCATGTCTGTTTGCACAGGAGTGCATTTATAAAACAATTTTTTACCTTGTGACAAGATATTTAGAAGATCGGCCCCTCTGGGCATCAAGGATTCAAGTTTTCCTGTAGGCGGTTGATAGTGCATTGCCAAATTCTAGCTTAGCTCAGTGGAAAGGGGGACACCAACCCTGACACGTGTCATTTTCACTTGTAGGTCTGCTTTTCTCCCAGAGTTGGAGCATCCTGTTTGCTGGAAGAGCTGCAGTCTCTTGACATCATGAGTTAGCAATGGCCATTGCTGGAAGTATGAAATCCACAGACTGACACAAAACTGCCATCACAATTATGCCAAGGTTTCCACAGCAGCTAACAATTTTCATCTGCATTAATCTTGTTCCTGTCCTTTTCCGAGCTATGGGGTCAGCATATTTAACAACTGCAGTGTTCAGAGGTAATGAAATTAATACATTGAGGCTACTGAGATAACTCATGTCTTTATACATGATTAGCATTATTTCTTTGGCTGAAGGCATTGGTGGCTCTGTTTTAAGATGTGTCAGAATATTTATCAATTTTTTGGAGGATCGCATACCTTGTAAATACTCTTAGACATGTCTCCACTTTCCAAAATAGTCATCAAGGGAATGAACATCCATTAGCTATGTGTTTACAGTAAGTGGATCACAAAATATTGGCAGGACCTAGACATTTGTGTGCCAGCTGACTTGGAAACTTTTGGTGGCTGAACCTCTCAGAGTGATTGAAATTAATGGGAAATGATTTCAGGGGCAGGACTCCTGTCTGATCTCTTATCAGCTGTAGAAGCAGTATCTTGCAAGGGTGAATTAGTCACCAAGTACAGATAACTTCTCTGTGCCAATATGCTGCCATCAATCTGAAGTGTTTTCTAAAGAAAAATATCATCTTTATTGTGCAATGAACACAGTGTTTTCTCTCTGCTAAGCCGTTTACCTGAGATTTTTCTGGACTTTCTGTGTCCACAAGAGACAAATTTGTCTGCCTGGCCTTCAGTGTAGGTACAAAACAGCTACTGCTTTCATACTGAAGCAGGTGCATTATTCCAGGTAGGTGAGAAATCTTGCAAGCCATCATTTCCTGGTGCAGTGGCCTCAACCAAAGGCATTGTCTTCATGACCAACCTTACAGAAAAGCTCTTTGCTGGGGACAGACCCCCAGAGACCCCCAGCCACCTCTCTCACTGTATTCCAGCAATGCCTTCATCCTCAACTGGCACTTCTGACACAGCTACTGAGAAACACAAGGGAGCAGGAGGAAAGATAAGGGCATGTGAAATGCCAAATCTACCTTCCTCCTTCCAGAAGGATTTCTTACTTCGGTGTTGCTGCAGTGGTGGATTCATTCAACGACTCTAATTCTCTTGCTCTTCTGACCAGCGTCCTCTGTTTCACCTCAGAAATTGTTTCCTATGCCAGCCATTCTCTGGGAGGAAGAACTACCACCTGTAATCCAGCTGTTATAGCTAGTCCATGTACTGTTATGGCCTGTTCAAGTTATTTGATCTTTTTTTTTCTTCTGACATCTTCACTCTGATCCACCTTATTTTTCACTCCACTTAACAATAATAGGAATTAGTAATAGAGAAATGAGCTCTTTCCCCCTTATACTTTCTTGTGCCTCCCAGGCACAGTATGAACTTGGTAATTCAGTTGGAACCTTGTGCAGGAGGGCAGGGTTAGAACCTGATTCAGAAGTCCCCAATTTTATTTTACTTTGTTTTTGAACATTTCATTATAGCCCTGTATGAGTATATTGCCTGATAGGAAGCGTAAATGCACAGAGCCAGATTTTCCTTGGAGAGCTCTATTCTGCATGAGGTGTTAAACAGCTGCACAACCACAATATCTGCCTGGAGAAGTCCCACTGCAATAAATGGAAGTACCTGGATGGTGTAAATAAGAGCAGATTCTAGCCCCAAGGCTGCTTGCAGTTATTTTGATTTTTATTGCTGGCCAACAGATGAGTACTCTTTCCCACAACAGCCTGCCAATAAAATAGCGCTGTTGTTATGATTCTGGTGTTTTCCCGTCTTAATTAATTGAAATTGTTATTAAAATTCAGTGGTCATCCAGACAATGCCAAAGTATTTGGGAAGCTTTTTTACCTCGTTTTAATTGTTGTCAGCGCTGTCCAAGGTATATGCTGTAAATGGAAAAAAAGTGTGATACCTTATGTCCAAATCTCAAACGGAGAAAGCTTGCCTGATGCTCTAAGTAATAATTAAAAAACATAATGGCTATTTATTCATGTAATGTATGGGTCTCAGAATTCATCATGTTGTGCTGGTGAGGCCTTCTCTTAGAGGAAATGGTAACATGTCATCTGTATTTGCTAATTCATCTCTTTTTAGCTGGATTCAAAGCCTGATGATTCTCAGCTGTAAGGAAGTGTCCCTGTGACACAAACTCAATATTTCTGGGTGTTGCATTTATTGGAGGAAATGCTCACTAGACACAAAAATTCCTGCAGGAGCTTTTCCAAAGTATCTTAGGGGAAAGTCTTCAGTATTTCGTGTATTTATGCAGAAGAACACAATTAAGCACAAAAAACCATTGATTTTTGTAATTCTCTTTTGGTGTCAGGTACATGCAGTGTACAGTGTGAAGGAGGGATACATGTGTTTTAAAGCTGAATGTCCAGGGATAGTTTAGATCGTGCTGATTTTGGTGATATGAAAGCAGAGGAACATCCTGGCCCCAAATGGGCTTGTTTCAGAACTCTGAGCAGGAAGAAAATGGGGCCGGAGGTTTCAGCTGGCTTTTCTTAACCTGTACTTCAGTGTTTGCATGCTTAGGTGTCTTTCCATTAAAATAGCAGGGATACTCCAAGGTAAGCTAATTTCAAAACGCCCGAGGCTTTGTATTTTTTGGCAAGTCTGCATTTCACGGATAATAAGCTTTCCTCAGGCTTTCATTTTTTGGCTGTGGAGGTGATTCATCCAAAAGGGAGCCCTGCTGGTACTGTGTGGAAATCGGCTTCAGAGCTCACTGGTGCTGGGCACTTCAGACAAGCTTTTCCTGTGTGTGAGGAGCTGATCTGCTTATGGCCTGCACAGCTGCTCCTGACTCCCCGTGCTAATGTGAGAAAGGCACAGGTTTGGTGCTGACAGCCAGCAGGGGATGATGCTGAAGCTGCTGCCTTGGTTTCTCTGACTGGGGACACGACACTTTCTCTGCCTTTGCAGAGACTGTGTGAAGTTGTTCAGTATCTGTAAGGCCATGTGGGGAGGCACATTCCCACCCTCTGCCAGGCAGAGGAGCATTGAGAGGCTCTCAGTCAGCCTAGGAGTGCAGGGTGAGGAGGCTGGGCTATAAAAAGATGATCAGTTGGAGGTGGAGTGGGAGAGCAGTGAGGGTTCTGGAGATTGGGCCCGTGTTTGAGATGCAGTCCTGAGACTACCAGGCAGCTGAAGCTGTTCTCTGAAGGGTGAGCAAGCTGTTGTTAATTCCTCAGGTTGTGTGAGAGCTGATGTGGGTGTGCTTGGTGGTGGGCAGTGGTGGGGCTGAGGAGGACATGGTGGGTTTTATACCCTCAGGTACTCCAGGTGAAGCTGTGGTGCTTCTTGGGCAGATGGAACTATTTGCAGGATGTTGTCAGAGTTCTGTGAGTGGCTGCACAGACATGGGGCAAACTGAGCAGAGAAATGGGGTGTGTTGGCTCAGATGTAGGAGTGAGAATAGTTACATAGCTTTCAACAGTAGGTCGATGCCAGAAGTGGTGACACTGCTGTTAAACAGCTCTTGAGCAGTTAGCTGAAGGAGCTGGTGCTTCTAGAAGTCGGACCACAGGCAGAGACAGCCTAGTCCTTTGTCACTGGGGCTGAAAAGTCTGATTCTGACTGTACTGGACCTGATCTATGTCTATGTACTGTTGCTTTACTTGAGCTATCAATGATTTCAATAGCTGGCTTGGTGTGGGTGTTGTTGCAAGGATTACTTGCTCTTATGGATCTGAGCTGGATCTGAGCTGAATCTGAGTAGTGAGTTTGCTTGCTGTGTGCTCCTTGGCATATCCCTTATTTTTCGTTTTATCTGGAGTTTTCCATTGCAAGTTTTCTGTTTGGGGAGATATCCCTGTCCTTTGTTACTCTTGCTATAAGTTATACTCTTTATTGCAATATGTAACTATAAAGATACACAATTGCACAGTCTGTCTTCCTACTGTAAAACAGTAACCCTCCGCCATGAAGCTGCTTACAGAAAAATGAACATGGCAGATTTTTGCCTAAAGAAAACTCAATTATTTCTAAGATAAGTGTTCTTTTAAAGCTGTCAAGAGCTAGGGTAATATTAAATGCATACAAACAAACTCAATTTGATACTTGGGTGGCTGGTTGTATACTGAAGTAATGCTATGAAATATACACGTGGAAAGGCAAATTGACTTTGACGTGTTAAACTTGTTGGATAAAAGCTGATCAGGGCTGTAGAGAGTTCTGGTAATAGCAGAGGGTAGCATTATGAATAATCACTCTTGTTTCTAGATAGCACCTTCATTGTTAGGCAGAATAAGTGATTTTGCTCCCAAATATACTGTTGCTGCACTTTTCTTCATCTCTTTCTCTCTCACACTGATCGAAAGCTCTGGTGAATTTTACTTGATTCCCCCACATGGTAAAAATTTGCAATGGTATGAAAGTTATGAGAGAACGCTTCTACTTAAAGGAGAGGTTGAAATGATAAATGAGTTAATTGGCAGGCAGATGAAAATAAGTCTTCTGGTCATCTGAAAAAATGATCTGCTACAAATACAGCTGTAGTGGTTTTTAGCAAATGCCAGACTAATGTGAAAAAATGTGTTTGGACTAACTCCTTGCAGCTCTAGAAACACACAATGCAGGCTCCAGCACTTGGCTTCCTCTTAGCTGAAGGGTAGAGAGTGTATTATATTCAGAAGGAGGTTGGCAGTTTGAGGTCCTTTTAGTTTTCATTGCAAGTTTAGGGTCTTGTCTTTCAATCCCATAGGATCTTCCATATTCTTGTGAACATCTTCAAAGTCATACATACTTGTAGGAGTCTCTAAAACCCTGGAATGCTTTTGTGTCATCCACTTCTTCCACTGCCTATTGGTGGCAGTCACGTCCTGGGGTCCCAGGCTCTGATTGCTTGAGCAAGGAGGGAATTTCCCAGATGTCATGACCAAGCCAAGAAAATAAGTTAATCCTGCCTCTGTAACAAGTCCCAACCTGTAACAGGAGCTGGGATGACTGGAGCCTGTAGTCCATAAAGTTGGAGATGGCAAACCTGGAACAGCCTCGGGGAAGAATGTTGGCAGACAGAGGGGAGGCAGGAAGGGGCTTTATACCATTCCTGCTGCTGGAGTTGTTTTAGAAGACATGGTAGTTTTACAGAACCTTTCTACTTCTGCCTTTCTCCATGGATAGAGTAACCCAGTCTTACTGCTCTGTATGATACTGGGATACTGTCTCTACTACAGTTCTGTGCATACTTTGGATAATCATTGGAGTTTTTTTTTAAACTCTTTGGACAGAAGGTGTTGAGAATATTGTCTCTGTTCCAGCCAAGAAGAATAAGATAGAAATTTCTTACTTCCTTTCCATTACAACTCTTTCTTTCTGTCCATCAAATTTCAAACATTTCTGGGTCTGTTTTTCTGGCTGTTCTCACGTCTGTCTTCTGCCATCTATAAGGTCTGGCTTGTTTATAATTCTATTTTCCTTATTGTTTGAGAACAAGACTGGACACAACCAAAATTCCCTGTGGCATCCCCTGAGACACATCCTCCCTGCTCTGTGCTTGTAATCCTTTGTTTATGGTATTTCAGCCAATTCTCGATTAAGGATCATGTGACAGTGTTTATATTCAAAGTGAATGCAATTAATAAGTGTCAAGACATCATGAAATGCTGTGTGAGTTGTGTGCTAAAAGACAAATGTTCTATATCTAGGCCTTTCCCTTCAGGCACTAATTAGATAATATATGTTTGAAAGGGCTGAGTCTGTCAGTCAAGCCATAGATCTGTAAATCCATGTTGAAATTCATATGGCAACACTCATCAAAACACTTAAACGTGTGCTTAAGTTTTTTCTGTGTTCAATCAAGTACATAAGCATGTGCTTAAGATTTGGGTCTCCAGGCAGACCTGTAGAGATTAATGAGGGAAATGTTTCTCATTTCTATGCACCAGATCTCCATCTTGCTACCAGGAAAACTGAAGCCTTCATTTACCAAGAGCAGAGTCATTCTGGATTTGAAACTTCAATAGATATTTAGTGTTCTTGAAGCATTGGAGTTTTTAAAAATTGTGCTTAGGAATGCAGTTGCTTTCCTGTCTTCTAGATGTAGTTAAGGTCCTTTATGGCAAGTAATAGAACTCATCAACAAAACCTTATCAGTTTCCCATCTGGGACTATTTGTGGCAGTCTTTTCCATTGGCCTCTCAATAGTTCATCAATAGTTCATGGCTGGCTTGGATAGGCAGTCTCTGACATGGCTGTGTACATGGTGGGCAGGTTGGTAGGGGTGCACAGAACATCCTGCTCTTCTGCACAGTCTGCCCTTTCATTGTTCCTGGCTATAACTGCCACCATCTCACTTATATGCTCTTTCTTTTTTGGCCTGAAACCTCTTTTCCTCCAAAAAAACTGCAGGCTATTAACAACCCAACATTTTTCAGGAAAGAAAGAGTAAGAAGTGAAATAGGTTCAAGCAGGTTGAGATAAGTTTATCTGTTCTAGAGGGCCCAAATGGAAATGAGAGCTTGATTGGGACAGAAACAAAGGTTTCCACTGGGGTCAACCAACCACAGCTCTTGAAGAAAGTTAAGCTCCAAGTCCTGAGCAGTTCTGGGAACTGGTAGTAAAAATATCAGTTTGAACATGGTGACCCACATCTGGAACAGCTGTAATTCTATAAGCTAAGCTTATAGAATTGTCACACAACCTCTCTGAAATCTTACCACCTGCTCTGCCAGGACTCACATGTTTCTCTGACAAGCAGAATTAATACATTTGAAGGCAGTGGCCACTACCTGGCCTGCCAACACAGCCTAGGCTACTGTTAGAATGAAGCTATAGGAATTTGCTTCTACTTTCCAGCAGTTAGTGTTACTCCCAAAGGGTGTTGGGGACCAAAAATGTGTAATGGGTGGAACTGAAGGCACGTTTCAGATCTTCTTGGTAGGCCTTCCCAGGGGCTGTCTGTACTGCCACAGGGTGCTGGCATTATAGTCCTGAAAGAATGGATGGTTTAAAGCCTGAGGGAGAGCAGGATTGCATCCTCCAGAAGTCTCTTACTAAAAAAGTGCTTTTACTTTTTCCCAAGAGGAAAATGTATTCATGTGATACAGTACTATGCTGTGGCCAAGTCAAAGTGCTGCATGAGAGTTCCAGAAGCCATCAAGTGAGTCCAGAATGTAGTTATGGAACAAGAAGACCAAGTCCATAGCCAGGATTTCAGAGGGAGATGACAGGGAGGGCTGAGTTAGATCTGAGTGACCTCCAGCACAGATTTTGATAGGTCAGTGGTGACTGGTGGTGTAAAATCTAGTGGGTGATCCCACTCCTTGGTTCCTCACCTGGCTGCTGCATCCTGATATGAGGCAGCAGAGTTTGACCCAAGGCATATTTTAGTCAAGATGAGCCTTTTTGAGAGCTCTGAGCAAGTCCTCAGGGGCATACTTGCCTTTGTGATGTCTTGCTAGTGCCCCAGCATGCTCAAAAAGAGACGTTGTTTTGTTCAGATGAGTGCTGTTAGCAACAGGGCTGGAGGCCAAACTACCAAAAGCCTTATGGCTGGGAATTAGGCAGTCAGCTGGCAAAGGCCTATGAATACGTGCAATTTTTAGCACTGGTTGAATCTGCTCTGTTTGGAGGCAGGCCTGTCTCATGTGATGGTGAGTAACCCAATACGGTTTTCCTGGCAAGTGGCAACTCGATGCCAGCATTATGAATAATCCAGGGCAAAGCAAGGTCAAGTGTTCAGGTAACACAGGTGTTCTTAAACAATCCGTGGGCCATGAGTGGCTTTTGTGGTTTCTCACCTTTCTTCCCCTCCCCCTGTTTTTCTGTCGTGTTCGTACGAGATCTCGCAGTTTCCAGGCCTGAATCCGGGAAACTGAAAGCACAAGTGGACTGTCTTGATCGTGCACAAGTGGACTGTCAAAATGGGTTGGAGGCCACCATTCTGTCAAAGACACACGGGGAAAGATCGTGGGTTCAGGGCCTGGCACTTGATCTGAAAAGGTAGACTGAGTGTTGAGGTGATACATGCAAGGAAGAGGCCCTTATTCTGTGTCCCCCACACTGGATTTCAAGATCGGTTTTTAGAGGGATTTATGTTTTCCTGGTCCATGGTGGTCTGCCTTGGTCTCCTGAGCCTTCCCATGTCTTCACATTCTTCTCTCAACATGTGTTTGGGCTAATTGCATCATTAAACGAAAATCAGGATTTGGGCAAAGTGAGAGACCATAGAGTCATCTTTGGGAACATGGGCTGAAATGACAGCCAGAGATGTTTCTACTTCTTTCTTGTTTGTTTTTAATGTGCTCAGCCTTCATAGAGCCTATCAGACCCAAAAGAATTTACTGAGTTCCGAGGAGGAAGTGTTGATTTGGGCTGAATTGCATTGGGAAACGGAGCTGCTGTACAGCAGAGGAGCTGGGGCAGAAAAAGAGAAGCTGGTTCTTGATTTGACCAAATTCTTGCAGTCTAAAATTTGCAGAACTCTTCTGTTCCATAGGGAGGAGTGGAAAGTGTGAAACTTCCATTTGTTCCTTAGGTGAGTTAAGGGCTTGCTGTGCTTACTCTTCCTTTTTCTCTTAATCTTCTTCCCCTTCCTCCATCCCTTACTTCTGTGCTATCTCATGAGTCAGAGTGGGTGTATCACATGTAATTAGTCTACATTGCTGTTCGTGTTGGGACAGCTAGCTTACACAACCGTCTTTCATCAGGAGAAATCTGCCAACTGAACGACCTGCAGCACATTGCCAGGTGACCTATTCCACTTCAGAGGCTGCTGTGCAGTTTGATGCTTGTTGGATTAGGAAGTGTGACCACAGTAATTAGCAGGAACTCTCTGGATCGGGATGCAGCACATTAAATGCAGTCTGGCCCTTGGAAAAATCTGACCTTGCTAAATGAGAGTGGGCAGGCTGGGTTGGGGAGCAGAGATGAGATGGGCAGGAGAGGATGTGAGAGAGATGAATTTAATGTCACAGAGCTTGTCACGGGCTGAGGCTGGGCATGCTTTTTTTTTTCAGAGGCTGCAAAAAGAATTGCTTGCAGCTATGTGACAAAGAGAAAGGGTTAGAATGAGTTAAAACAGATTGACTTTCCTCCTCCAGCACACACGTGCTCCTTAAATACCAGGGGAGTACAAAGGGAGCAAGTCTTTAAAAAAAGATTTGTTCTATAGACTGCAAAGATGCGTGATTACTAGCAGTCGTACAATTTATGGCAGGCAAATGTGCATGTGGGGCTTTTATGATGTGCAAGTAAAGCAAAAAGATAGAGGGGAGGAAAAGGCACACTCTCCCCAAATGCCCATCTTTTCTAGCAACAAATGTTGCCTTAGAGGCAAAAGCTTGGGTGTTTCTTTTTCCCTTGGTGTTCTGTGTGCTTGTATTAGTCACACCCATTTATTTTTGGCATAATTCATGCACTATTTGAAACTTGGCAAGAGTAGGGATGTTATGGCCAACAGTCAGTCTTGCTTCAGGAGTTTCTATGAATATGAATGCCTGAAGTTCACATAAGCTTACTCTGTTGCCATAGCAGCAGATTTGTTGTGAAATCCTTGTATTTTAAAGGCTAGATCCTGTAAATTAACTTCATCTTCACTAGGATGTGTGATGCTAGTGATTCGTACATGTATTGTTTTCGGCGAAGTTGCAAATATTAGGGGAATGGGTAAGTCCGAGGATTTAATGAAATTAGATTTAAACACAAACAATCCCAGCACTTAAGATCAAAGTAAACTAGTTCTGTGTGCCATCCAGAGAGGGGCTGAGTGCCCCCCGCTCAAGCAGAGTTCAGAAAGAGTTGAAGGTGCTGAATGACACAGCTCAAGGTGCTGCAGAATGGTGCCTTACATATAAATAGTGCAGTCCCTGCTGAGCATCCGGCACCTACAGGGACGTGTTCGGTTGTAAAACGACACGATGGGAAGTGTCTCAAAGATGCACAAGAGTAAAACTGGCTGGATTTTTTTTTTTTTTTTTTTTTTAAGGGGAATATTAAAATATGCTTTAGCTTTTCTGCTTGCTCAGGGATGTTTGAGTCTCAGTTGACAATGAGCCCTGTCCAGGCAAACCCCTGCACTCAAGTCCAAATGTTCTGTGTGGGGTCATTGCAGGTTCAGGGTCTTACTGCTTCTTCATGAAGGGCCATCAAATACTCATAACAAACCAACTTGGGAGTGGAGAGGAAGTAGAGGTTTTTTTTTTTATTATTATTCCTGCTATTTTCTTTCAGTGGACTAATCGTGGTGTAATGTAACTGTAATAAGTTAACAACCCCAACACCCACCCCTCTCCCCATGTCCCCCTTCCCCCACAAATGGGCTTTCCAGATAGGCAGGATCCTTTTTGAAGTGATAGTGGAGCCCAGTTGTCAGTTTGTGAGTCCCTAAGCCTCCCAGTTTTTGCAATTGTTGTAGTAAATGGAACCCCAAGCAGTGTGTGAGGTTAAACCTGTGTTCGAGCCTCTTCAGGATCCAGGTCCAGGCAGGACTTACACCAAGCACCTAAAAAGGGAAAGGAATGCCAAATTAATGGCTTTTCTTACTCTCTGACTTGGGTGCCTCTGGTATTTCAGGGGCTTAGAGGTTTATGGGCTGCTGGGTCATTTCCATTCTGCTAACAGGAGTGTGCTAGGGAAGGGGGCAAGACTCTGCAGGCCAAATGACCTTACAGCAGCAGTTTAAGGGGATAGTTCTCATTATGGAAGTGAGCTGACTTGCAAAACTGTATTTTTATACAAAGCTGGTTTTGGTTAGACCAGTGCATAAAAGCATCTGAAACACAAAACTTTGATTTTGTGGTTGCAGTCTTTAAATATTTAAACACGACCAAAATACTTCTAAGATTTGTTTCATCTTTACTTAAAAACTGCTCCCCCAATTCATGTCAAGTTTCACTTTTCATGCTGATTTTGCAGTCAAGGATAAAATAAAGCTGTGAGATTTTGGCGTGGGAAAAAGAGGGTGCTGGTGGCAAGAGGATAGGCGTAAGAGTCTCTGAAAACTTTCTTTTTTAAATACATTTCTGCTGAAGGTTGTGCAATAACCATGTGCAATAAGGAATGTGCAGTCTTGCCAAAGCAATTATCTGATTTCCCTTTTGGAGTACAAAATGAACCTATTGGCAAACTCAACAGCAGTCCAAATTACCAACGACATTTTTTTCAATGACAGGGTGGTGGGTTGGAATAATTTGTCTTTTGTAAGGATTGCAGCTTTTCTTACAATAAAGGATGGATATGAGCTATACTTTAAGGACAATGAGAAGCTTTCTAAGAACAAGATGGGCACCTGATAATTAAAGGAATATATGAATGAAGCAAAGCATGTGCAATTCTTAATTCATACAAAGAAAGACACCCGAGCAGTTTCTCAGGGCACATTTGGAGCTGGAGAGGGAAATTACAGATGAATCACAGCCTCTGATAGTTTTCCTTGTCATCTCTGAGATCAGTGAATGTGTGTGTCTGTACTGCAGAGCTACAGTGTAGACAGAGCTCAGAGGTACACACATCTTGCTGGAGTTTCTTCTCCCTTCTGTCCATGTCTTTTCTTGTTAAGCTGTGACCCATCATCACTTGACACAGGTCCCTGTGGGCCACACCACTCAGCTTGGTGTCATCTGCTGGGGGTGGCACTTGATCCCTTCGTCCATGTCATTAATGAAAACATTGGTCCCAATATGGGACCCCTGAGAGACACCACTTGTCACTGATGTCCATCAGGACTCTGAGACCCTCTCTATGCAAACATCCAACCACTTTCTTACCCATCCTAGAGGCCACTCATCAAATCCACCTCTCTCTGATTTAGAGAGAAGGGTGCTGTGGGAGACCATGTTCAGGGCTTTACAGAGGTAAACTACTGGCAGCTACAGCACTCAATTCCTTCAGGAATTCTGGAACACATCTCATCAGGTTCCATAGACCCAATGGTGTTTCTCTTCTTTTTCTGTTTATATGCCATGACTCTGTGCAGGAGACAGTTCCCAGCCAGAAACATCCTAGAGAGTGCCAGAAAGATGGACAAAATGAGAGGATTTCAGTGTTGCTCTTTTGTAGGTGGTGTCCAATTGCTGTGTTCTTGGTGCACAAATGAAACTGGAGCTCAAGAGGAGTGTAATATAGAAGGTCTTAAGCAAGCCTGTCTTTAGCTACCTGCCTCTGGGTGCAGGAGGAAAGCAGATACTGAAACTAGGAGAGGCATCCCAAGGCATCCTTTGCAGTGTTTACTGCTTGTGAGAGCTGACTGAGAGCTATTCCTCACTGTGTTTCCAGAGCAGGAGCATTTGCTGCAGAGGATTAGCAGCTGAGCCCTTTGCTGGGGCAGGCTGTCCCACATTATGGGGTGTGGGTTAGGTTTTCACACACATGGAGAAACTGTGGGCTTTCCTAGGTGGGGGTAATGGCCTTCCCTTGAAATGCCTTGCTAGGCAGCCCCACCACACTCCCTCAAAGATGGCAAATGAGATTTCTGTCTCCCTTAAAGGAAACAAACACAATGAGGCTTCGGTACAATGACAAATTACTATCGGGATCAGGAGGCAGGCAATGCTCTGCATGTTATAATGTGGTGTAAGTAGCTCTGCTGGCTCCTATCTCCGGCTTATTTTGACATTTTCTGGCAAAGCAACAGGGTGTTGCTCCTCCTTCCTCCCCTTTATTTGTTTTGCAGGTTTAATTGGCAAATTGGAGCAAGTGTGGAAGCTTGGATGGTTGTTTTGCCCAGAGCTTGGCTTTTTAACAAACATCTGGCCCCAGCTCCAGACCCAGATAGTTTGTTCTGGACACTTGAAGGAAATGCATACTTTGCAAGTGGTCCATTGAATGTCACTGTGATGCTCTGCAGAAATTCAACCCTAATGAGGTTTGTCTGGCTGCAAACAACATGAACAGAAAGCAGTTTGGAATTGTCTATTTTTTTTTTTTTCTTTCCAGTTTGGGATGCTGAGCTCATCTCTTATTTTAACTTAATTTCTTAAGCACAGAGGTATCTTGTCTTCACTCACTCCTTTGGATGACCAGGGAAGTAATACCTGTTTAAGGTGCTTGTTAGATTTAGCTGATTCTTTTTATTTTGGGACAGAGAAAACTCCATGGGAAGTGGAGTGGACTGCAGTACTAGGAAAAGTACTGCTGGCTCACCTGTTTATGATGCTGTGTCTGTAAAGAATAATATTATACAGGACTTGCTGCTACTGGACTTCTGGTATTAACCCTCACTGTACCTAATTATCCTCTGAGAGAAAGATGAAACGGCCTCCCTAAGGCTTGCAAAAATGAAGAAGTTGAGCAGTAAGAGGTACTGTATTCCCCTTGTGCTGCTGTCTTACCAGGCAAGATGAAGCAGAGTACAAGGAGTAACTGAAAAGAAGTGATCAAGAGCAAATGGACTGCGAACACAATGCCCATAATTAGGGAGACAAGTTGTTTTTTTTGCTTTTCACATGACTGTTACTGCTAATGAGAAGAGTTATTTTCTCCACTTCTTGAATTGCAAGTTTTAGAGGGAATAGAAGCAGCTAAAAAGTATTAATCAGTGAGCAAATGGGGAGAGATGTTGTCTCTCATAGGTGGTATAGGTTTGTTTTCTTCCTGAATTCAGACTTCCTGAATTGAATTCTGGGCTTATAGCGCTGGGGCAGAAGAGGTGTGCAAGGAAACAGAGTCAGCAGCTGAAGTAGCAGAGCCAGGAGTCAGCTCCCTGTACCTGGCCTCTAAACACTGGGAGGACGTGGCTGCAGGAGTCATGGAATGAGGTGTGTGACCTGTGCCAGTTCCAGGTAGAGCTGCTGAGGTTCCCAGTTAAGAAATGTGCTGTCCCAGGTGTCCCTTTGCAAGGTACACAGCTCTGCTGCCTGAAGGAGAATCCCCTCTCAGCTTCCCATCAGTTTTACACCTGTTGGGCACAGTGGTAGGACTCTAGCTGCTTTCCTTTCCTTTCCTTCCCATCCCATCTGCTGTCTGAAGTGTGTAGTCACTGTCTGAACTGGTCTAAGTCCAAGCAAGCCCACTTAGATTTAGTCTACACTGTTAAGTGATTGTTAACAAGGCTCATCCCTCTATTTTGGGTCATTTTTTACTGGGGTTTGCTGTTGGATTATTCAGCCTGACTTGTGTAGAATAGAACTTAACTGTGGCATGACCTGCTCACTCTTACTGTCTTCTTTCAGAGGTAGGAGGGTGGGCAGTAGCTGAGGTCAGCCTTCTGTGATCAGGGGAGGGTATATGAAAGCAGCAGCAGTTATACTGAATGAATATATTCATTGCTCCTCTATGAAAGTGTCAGCATTAAGGGGGTGTGTGTGTAGATTTTACTTTTGTTAGTCCATTAAATAAAGCCCACATCTAAAGAAATTAAGACAAAGTGTGTCAGCCAGGTTTGGGAATAGTACATTAAATCATGATGGTAAATATGCAGGTACAAGCACTTAGTACCTGTGTTGTACTTGGAACATAGCTAATTTCTGTTGTTGATAGTGAGTATAATTCAGATGAGTTGAAGTCCTGCCTCAGACTCTGTATCTGTGCATGGGTAATTACCACAGCCAAGCTGATGCTCAAGGTCTGATGTCTGAGATTCACTCATCATACAAAAATTGGGAAAAATCTGTGGCAGGCAAGCTGTCTTTTTGCTGTACTGAATGGCAAATATTAAGTCCTCAGTCGTAATGGATAGTGATTGGTATCATTGGAGCATGGAGACAGCACTTTGGAATTCTGGTTACTGTTCTCCTGGAAGCACAGAGAACCATGGCCATCAAAACCACCTAGTCCCTGGTGCACTTTGCAGAAGGATATACTTCTGTGGAACATTTCACCATGGAAGGGGACAAGTCCTGGTGACAGCTCTCCCCCAGCCCATCCAATAATGCAGAATCCTGGTTCTAATCTGGAAGGACTACTGGAAGAGTTCCTCTCGTGGGGGTTTCAAATTTCCTATTTTCCCAAGAGCAGAATCCCTTCAAATTCTTCACTGATGAAACCTCAGCTGCAGTATGAGTAGGGAACTTTATCACTTGGAAATATGATGCTGGAGAAATCCACCTTGACCAGGTAAGGAGTGGCCTGTGCTGTCATGTTCTGCACACAACTTTACAAAATAACACTTAAAATTCTTTACAACCTCGAGAGCACTTTGCAAGCATCCACCAAACCTGGAAGTGCTCCCTCCTGCTGTGAGATACTAAAGTAGGTGGTGTAATTCCACACGTAAAACTAAGAACATGACCTTCTGTAGTCAAGTGGGTTAACTCCAGGCCACACAATGCAGAGGCAAACCTTGGTTCTTGATTCTGAGTTTAACCACACCCTTAAAACTGGTATGTCAGCCTGCAGCTTGAAGCATGTCAGGACTGCAGGTGAGAGACCGTGGCTGCAGGGAAAGTCAAAGTGCTGCAGGGGCCAGTTTGTAATAAAAAACCAGTCCCAGTCCCATGAAATACCATCATGTCCTGGTTAGGTCACAGGAAGCCAAGTTCTTCAGCCAAGCCTCTATCCATGACTGATTTGAAGAAGCAAAAGCCTACTGTATCCTGCTATATAATAAGCCTCCAGCTGGACTCTAATTAGGCAAATGCTATTACATATCAGCCCAGAAATTTGGGCTCAGGGTGGATTCAGTTCTTTTCCCATAGAAGCCAGATGAGGTGACATCTCTGGTTTCAGGTTGGCTCAGTGTCTGTATCTTTTGGGGCTGAACCACAATTTCAGTCATCAGGAAAAAACCCCCTTTTCGACCGAATTGTTTTCGGTGACACCATTTCTTTCTCTAATCAGTGTAAAATATAAGAGAAAACAAAGCAACTTTGGCTCCTGATTGATTTCCCCCCAACCCCCTCCAGAGAATGGAGGAATCTGGGCACATCAGCTGTCTGGCCTGGAAGCAGCTGGAAGGCTTTCAAATGCACGGATGTCTTTCCAGTTTTCGAAGAAGCTGTGTGTGGGTTGGAAGGAGAGCAGACTGCCTCCGACTGATAGATGAGCTTCGGAAATTCTGCCCTTGTTTTTTGATATTTTCAAATATTTGGAGAACAGTATTAAAATAAATGGCTGACAAAATGGTGATTGCTCTTTTCAGTATTTCCGTGGTTGCACAATGAGGACGGCGCATGAGGGAAGAGCTGAAAGTTACATTATCATTGTAGGAGCAGCAAAAGTGTCAACATTGATTTAAGAACGAAGTCACACAGACGATTTTATTTTTTCCTGATCCTCCTCTGCGATACTTCAGTCTGTTTACACAGTGTTACCCAGACTGACATCTCCTATGTGTGTCCAAATTAGTTTAATTTAAAATTGCAATGCATATTGAAGGCAGAGAATTACAGCTCACGTGCAGTAATCTTCCAGAAATTCACCATTGCTGCTGATTAGCTTTTATTAACACCACTAACTACTGAATTCAGACAGAATGTTATTTCAGATCACATTAAACTGACGATGAGTGCAACATTTCTATTGTTTGGAGCTGACACAGATCCAGTGGAAAAATTATTCCCTGAGAGGTACAGATGGATTTTTCAGCAAAGCAGAACGCAAAATGCGTTTGTTTTAGACTCAATATTCTAGACCAAGAAAATACTCTGAACTGTGTCACATTGTCTTTTAAAAAGGTATGTTTCCAAAATCAGGGGAGAAAAGTATTCTGGATGATAAATAAATCCTTTCAGCTTCAAAGAGTCCACTGTGGTAAGGATGAATGAAAACACAGAGTTTAGGAATATGAGGAAAGTGGTTTAAGTAACAAGATTGAATAGCAAAGCCCATCAAAGCCATTAAGGCATAAACCAACAGATTTTAAAAAGTGAGAGTTGAAGATTATTTAGCATGGTGTGGAGGCTTTGCAGAACCCATTTCAAATGAGGATGGAACAAAAGAATGAGCAATTGCAGCTTTAGGGGAGATTTATTTCAGTGGAAGGGAAAACACTTGCTCTCTGATACCAATTAACCAACAAGAGGACAGCGTCACAAGCCCCTGATATTAAAAATGTAAATCCCAAGCCCAAGGGTGCCTGAAATGCAGGTCATACAATTTGAGGAGAGAATGCATAAAGAGATAACGAGGCTCATATTCAGACCACATCGGCTGCCTGATTATCTCCTTGCCTCTGCCCACTCCGCCGGTTTCCAACAGGAGAGTGTCAGCAGAGAGGCACGGGAGGCTCCACAGATCAACAGGATCACCTTGGCAAGTGGCTTGGAGTTGGTCAACTGTGTGTCACAAAGGTTAGGGAAACAGAAGATTAAAACCTGATATGGCACTGGGAGGCAAACAGGTGAGGGAGGAGAAGAATAAAGGAACTGTGGCACAGTTTTTGGACCCTGAGACCCTGGGGCTTTGTGAGGGGCTTTAAATCAGTGGTTCCCAACAGAGGGCATGACAGGAGTCTTTTGGATGCATTCACTTACCTTCACAAGGGGTCAGGAACTCAGCTGAGACCATGACATCCAGGAGCAGGGTTTTAGGGTGTCATGAGCAGCACAGGAATCCTGCTGCAGATGTGCAGTTTGCAGCCCAGAGGACAGCACGAGCCAGACGGAGCACAAGGATTCTGGCTGGGAAACTTTGGACCAGCTGCTTGCCAGGTTCAAGGGGACTCGAGTGGGACAGCTGAAAACTAAGTATCTCTATTACTTCTTGTTCTTACTGGTGCAATAAAGGGCCCAAGTTGTCCCCTGAGGATCTGAAAACCTGGGTGTGGAATCTCACAGGCCTTCGGCGTGATCCCAAGAGTCAGAACAGGCTATTTTGATAATACCAACTCATTTCCATGCTGTCAGGGCAAGAGGTGGGTGCTGACAGGTGGATCAGCTGAGGTTCTAGCACTAGGAGAATCATATCCTTATTGCTCCAGGTCACTTGGGTTTAGTATTAAAGGTAAAAGGCTTTAAATGTAGTTTCTGTGGTTGATAGTAACGATCTGATGGTAGAGAAGAAGAGACACTGTTGCAAACTCCAGAACATGGCCTCAAACACAAGACTCTACAGCTATAAAAGAACTCTGGATCATGGAAATGCTATTTTTAATGACTGTAGGTGTTTCTTCATTATATTAGGTAGACATGTTGCCACAAGACTGGGCTGCCTCTGATTTATGGAAAAGAGATTGTGGTAGGAATTAAATGAAAACTCACAGGAAAATGAATCTAAATAAGAATAATTGAAGAGATTCATGGTTCATTTGCACTTATATTCATCATACCTATTGTCTGAAGTAATACACTTATTTAAAGCCAAGTGACAGATTATAATTTACTAACTTTGTATTCATGACATCACTGTATTGTCTATTCCATAGTCAGAAATGTTAAGCCTGAGCAGTTATTTTCGCAAAATACTATTATAGAGTTATAAATGTCATTAAACAATAGACTGAGGTAGTGCCTTGTAACTTCAATCTCTGGATTAAGAAAATTACATGGAATGGAAGTATTCTATTTAAAACCAAAGCCTTCACACTGTCTTTTCCATAACTGTTATGCAGTAAGTCATTTAATTTGCATCTATTTCCCACTTGTTTTAAATTCCAATCTATAAATTCTATTTTTCCTTTACATTTAAAAAGACTTCCTCTCCAGTTTTGGAGGAATATAATCTAAAAGCCAACACAGCCCTTCCTTGGGAAATATCAGAAGAGGATTTACGGTGCTGCTGGGTGATCAGAAATTTGTAAGAGCAGAAGCTGTAGAGGAAGAGGGAGATAGTTTGTATCAGAAAGCCTGGATGCAAAGACAGTGTTGGGTTATAATAATTGCCTTCACTTTCCAAAAAATGAAAAAAAAAAAAAAAAAGAAGTAAGAAAAAAAAAAAAGGACATTTTTACATTTTTGCAGAGCCTATAGCAATTTAATTTATAGGAGCAACGCTTTTGCTGCTCTTGGACTTCGAGCAGATTCCATTCCATGTTCTAAGGAACCGTGTAAAAGCTCAGCAGGACTGGGATCTCCCCTCTCTCCCATCCAAAGTCATTCTTTGCATGCGCATTAGCAGCGCGTCTCAAGGACACCTTGGCCGTGTCAGAAACTGCAGCAGGCACTTCAGTGAGCAGTTGAAGGAGGTTTGTGAGAAGAAAATCAGCCCTGTTTCCTACACCCTTCCCAGCGTGACGGTGAGATGCCAAAGGTTTGAGTGGCAGATCAAGTGTCCGGCGCTCTCCGTTTAAAGGCAGTGAGTTTGCCTTTCTTTTCTGGAGGTGCTTCTCCTTCAGAAACATTTGAAGCGTTGTACGCTCTGCTGGCGGCTCAGGTTGTTCTCCGCAGTGGCCACTAGAGAGAGCGAGTGGCCAAGGCAATGAATGCTTTGCTTAAGCGCTGCTAAGTATTTCTGAGTCCAAAAGAACGCAGCCATCCCCCGGAGCAGCCCATCGAGCACCGTTAGATGGCCTGTCCATTTTTACATCTTTTCTCTTTCTTAATACACAGGTGTGGCTTGGAGCCTTCATCCCAAATAACTAAATCTTCTCCTATTTCATTGACCAAACTTAAGCTGTTGATATCAACACGTACTTTTCCCCGCTGTTGGAGCCGTGAATTTGAGTTGTTGCAATGCCCATTGTTCCTGTGGGCAAAAAAATCACAGCAGCTTTTAGCAGTCCTGCTGGAGAGATTGTGAGGATTTTGCTAGTAGTCTGCAATTTTTCTTCAAAATGTGGTGGAAGGAATGTCTGTATTCCTGCCAGTGCTGAGGTAACGTGCACAAGTTTTTTATTTCTTTACTAGTTGCATTTGCCCGTGTTATTCCATATGTGGTAAGCTATTTTTGTTCACACTCAACGCTGGACGAGGGTTAAAGGGGATTCCTTTCAGGAGAGCTGATATGGTTCAGAGGTGGATGTTCTTGTCCTTACTGACAGGCCCCTAACAGAGAAGCTGAAGAAACGGGGTGAGAAGTTTAAGGGAAACCGTCACTCACTGAGCTCTTAACCCACACTTTAATACCCAGCTGGGATCTCTACTTATCACAGAAACCACATTTTGCAAGTTATTTACCCCAGCAAATAGCCAGGCAGGCATGTTAAAAATGACTGTAGCATCACGCAGGAGTGGGCTGTGAAACAAAGGAACTTGCCAGTGCCCGAGATCCTGTCTCAAAATTGTAATTGCTTAGGGAAAGTGATTCTCTACTTCATAAAACGTTATGTACTGCAAAATGAGTGACTCATCAATATGGGGATATTACCACTAAATCTTAGTGCAACTCTCCCCTCTAAAGGGCAGAAAAGATGGGGCCTGATTCTGTTTCCATTAGAAATTATGAGAGTTTTGTAGATGATTTCAATGAAGACTGAATCAGACTTTCGTTATTTTTATGGGCTAAATGTCCTATGCATTCAGTGCTGATGCCATTACAAAGACTTATGTTTGTAATAAGAGACATATTGCTTTGGATATAAATACAGCCATGAGTATCAAATACAGAAAAATATTTAAGTACACTGAGTCAAATTTGTCCCTTTTGCCACTCCAAAAGCTTAATAGAATTCCACCAGGGACAGCACAGGAGAGCAACAGCAATAGAAGTAATCGTTAACGAAATAAGTTTTTAATTGCCCTAATCCAACCCCTTGCCCCTCACTCCCAAATTTGCTGATGGCAAAGAGGAGTGTTCAGAAAACCAGCCAACCCTGTTGCTGTGAAGAGAATGCACATATTATGTCTAATGTGATGTGACATGACTGAAGCTTCCTTATGGATCTTGATGCACAGGGAACCCAAAAATTAGTTGTATATGTGCATATGTCTTAGAAGATTTTCCTGTCATATGTTTTGTGGTGTCCCACTTCCATTCCTACAGACTCTGCACAGCCCTGTTTTCCCCCACAAATAACCCCTTAAAGTCCTGTGGCTCTTATCGTGCAAGTGAGTAATTTAAGCATGATGAAACATGAAGATGAGGTTCACAGAGGGCCTCACCTTAAAGACTCTAAGTCCAGGGAGGGAAAGTCCCAAAGCTCACAGGAACTGCTGAACAGAAAGTCTCTCAGAGCCCATGTGCAGGAAAAGCAGGGCACAGAGATGTGGTAGAATCCACGGCAGCTGAATTTGGCTTGTGTGAGTCCTGGCAGAGAGCTGAGGGAACAGGGGGACTGAGCTTGCCTGGTGCTTGTCAGACTCTAGAGCGCATCTCTTTCCAGTCCAACCATAAAATATTCTCTGATCTGTCATCCTTAAACCTGAGCAGCCTGTGGATTTGAGAATCAGGTGTGTCTGTTAATCTCCTTTAATTTTGAATAGACCTGACCACTGTCATTGTTTTTAAAGCAAACTAAAAGCAAACTGTGTATGTTTTTTGCTGATCTCTAAAGAAAGTGTGCACCAGGAATTTAAAGCTGTATATGCAGAAAAGGTAAATCCTCACATGGATCATGAAAGTTAAGGTGCAGAGGGCAGTTCTGAAATTTAAAAAACAAACAGTCTGTCTTATTTTGAGGGCTCAGTGGAGTTTGGGTATGGCATCCATTCAGTTAAACTGCTGTCTGCACTCCCTGGAGGAGAATGTTATGTCTCCATCCAGATACTGGCATATCCCTATTTTTATGCCAGCTATGCCAGAGTTACCAAGTTTTAGTCAAGCATGATGAGACATGACAGGGCACACTTTATTGAATAATAATGCCTGCCTAAGTGCATTTTCCATCTTCATTTAAATGCAATGCATTTGAAGCAAAGCAGCAATTCCAAAACGTGGGTTTGTATGTCTACAGCAATGGGTGCCTCGTTATTGTTTGCAGTATGCAAATGAAGGAACAAGAAGCAAAAATATTAATATTACAAAAAACACCTAACTGCTATGGAAATTAGTCCCCAGCAGAAACCATGATAACTTTTTATTTGGATGGAATTTTTTTTCTTAGTGTTTTCCCTCCCTACTGTATTTTTAAAGCATTTCTATTACTTAAAATGGATCTTTATACACTAGAGGTCTTTAGGAACCTGCAGGAGACGAAAGCCTGTAGCAGCCCTTCCGATGCTGACAGTTTAAACCTAAGAAGCTCTGACATTACTGGGAATCCTTTTGAAGTGCCTGCAGCTTGAGGAAAATCCATCTGTTCCAGAAAAGGAGACTTTTCAATTAAACAACATCTTCTTTTCGATCAAAGATAGATTTTTAAAGGCTTTTAAATTGGCTTTACACTGTTGGTATTAAGCAAGGACTGGATTTCACCTCTTGCCTTTCAGGGCTGGAGAGCCAAGCCCCACTTGGGCTTTATGCCAGCTGGTTAGCAGACTGGAACCAGAGGGATGGGTTATTTCTTTTAATGGAGGAAAAGGAATTGGCAGCAGGAGTGAGCTTATTAAATTGTCTCGGTCTGCTTTTATTAATGCGTTTTTGGAGTGGGCAGGTAGACTCACAACTGAGAGAATTTCACCGGCAGAGCAGCCTCTTCCTAGTGTGGGATCTCGTGGTGACTCCAGGCTCTTGTCCAAGTTCAGTGCTCCCTTCTTCCCCCCAGGTACAGAGGCCCTTTGGTTTTCTGACCCCAAATTTCATTTCTGTCTTCCAATTCACTTTTATCTCCGTTTGTGTTTTACTGTGTTCCAAAACCATCAGTGTCTCTAGTGTAGGGAGCGGAGCCAAATCCCATCTTACACATCCACTGTCTCTTCAGGCACTGTTTGAAAAGAGGCACCACACCTCTGAGCTACCTTTTTGCTGGTATTTCCACATCTGCCTTGAAGGCATCTATGTACATATTGCTGTAGAGGAGCATTGAAATTGAGCTTCTTCTTCCTTGTATCTGAAGAACAGATTCTTTGTGCATTTTCTCCCCAGTCCTTACCCCCTATTTTTCTTTTGCCTGTTTCTCTTCCCTCTTCTCTGCTGTTATACTTGGTATTTTATTTCTCACCAAGCCTCTTACAGAGATGGTACCATAAGACCTTTTCTTCAATCTCTGTTCTGAAAGACTGAATTCATGCATCATAAGCAGCCAGATGGAGGGAATAGGAGAAAGATGGGTTCCCCATGAGCTTAAGACACTAGAATTAAAGAACATCTTTTTTCTTTGCTGTTGTCCCTCTCTGTAGTAGTTTGAGGGTGTTTGACTTGGGAAGTGCCATGCATTGTTTTGGTGGTTGGTTGTTGAACTGGGTGTAGTGAGATTTAGTAGTTAGTGAGCAAGTTAGTGAGCCCTGATGTGGGTTACCCAGGTCAGCTTGTTGTCTTCAGCCTCTGCTGGCAACATGGTATGACAGGGTTTTCTGGGAAGATCAGATTGTGTTTCTCCTGTTCTTTGTGCTTGGTTTTGTATCTCAGTGTCTTCTCAGGGAGAGCTCATCCCACAAATGCTCTACATGTAAAGAATTGCTCCTGAACTGAATGTGGAAGTCTGTCTCCTGCCATGTTTCCTGCTGTGATCCAAGATGGTGTAAGCAGGATTTGGGATAGTTCTGTAGTCTTATGGATAGCAGTGTGAGCCTTGTATCACACATCAATAATCATCTTGGGGATCTTTCATTACCATATAGCCACCATATATTTTCTCGATTATCCGTTATGTTTGGCCTTCCTTCCCATTGAATGGCTGTTTTCCTAGCCCTTGGCTATGAGCACCTCACCCTCGCAAGCTTTGGTTCACACACAGGAGCAGGCAGAGAAGAAAAAGGCCTTGGGGAAATTCTAGGAAGTCATCTGTCCAGAACTGAGTCAGGATATTCTTGACTTCAGGTTTTTCCCAGAAATCCCTTGATTTCAGATTTTTCCCTCCTGTTAGAGGGAGATCAGGAATCAGTTTTACACCAGATCTCAGTTTGCACAGATGGAAGGATCTGGTAGCACTGAAGTATGCCCAGAGTACATCAGCAGGACAGGACAGGACAGGAACAGGGCACTCCACAGTACCCTTTCAGGAATTAAGAACATGCTGAATTATGAACATTATTCCTGGTTTCATCTTAGCTGCAGACCTTGGTAGGATGGCTTGTCAATGCACAGTTGCTGATATTTATTGCATCTGACTGCACTTCAATGGGCAGAGAACTTCCTGCTGTCCCCCTACCCCCACACGCTTCTCCTCATCCCCTGCCTTGATGATCCCATGGGTTTGAAGCTCATCTGTGGAAGTAATTTTTTCTAGTGGGATGCTTGTCAGATCCTGTCAGCTACAAATTGCTCTACTGAAGGTGCAGAAATAGAAATCCTTACCTGTTACATGTGCTGGTGGTTTTTTTTTTTTTTTTCCCCCCTTTCTGAATCTCAGGACAATAATCTGCAGCAATTCTCCCGACAACTCCCAGTGCAATTTAACATACTGGGTGTTTTTTTAGGTCTTTTATCTGCACCATCAGCTGGCATCAGCTGATTTGAAAGGTGTGTTACTGCCTAGTGCATTGATAGCAATGGAATATGTGCTTTAAAGTGCAAGACATCAGAGTGAAGTGAGGAGAAAGACACAGAAGCTTCATTATCATTGTAAGGGGGTTATTATTTAAAACAGGTTTTCACTCAATTTTTTTTTTTTCTGCATATTTTGTGTCCTGAGTGTATCTGGTCTAAGGATAAAAAACCAGAAACAGCTATGATATCAACTTATTTATTTTTCCCTGGTGTGGCTTTCAGCAGAGATACAACCTGATGCATAAAGCCAGTTTGGTCAGCCTGCATGGGGACATGAGTGACACAAGGCCCCTGTGAGCAGGGGAGTCCACCGTGTGTTTTAAGGCCAATACACACAAATTCAAAGCTTGCACTGAGGGTTTACAGCACTCCATGCAGTGTCTGACACACCAAGTGCTAAAAATCCCCAATCTTTTGTTCTTGCAGGATAGCTGTCAATGCTGCTGGTATTTGTCTTACACTTGTAGGTCCATAGCTTTGGGAAAAAAAGGTTACAATTATCCTTGAGATAGATATTAAAAAAGGCAAAATTATCTTGAGTTAGACTCAGTCACAAGGTCATATTCCTTTTTGTAGGCTTTCATGATAAGTAAAAATAAAGAAAACTATGTAAAATCCATTCTGAACACTTACATTACTTTCAGGTACTTCTGTTGATCTTCCTCCAAACAGGTTTACTCTGGATTTGGCTTTGCTTCTCTCCAGTTCTCAGGTAACAGAGGCACATCTGATTCAGATTTTGAGGCCTGGAAACCCATTCATAGGTAAAAATGCATCCTCATTGACAAGGGACCAACTCCAGCCCTTGCAGTGACTGTTGCTCACTTTATACTGCTGCTGTTGCATCCAAAGCTTTGCAAGCAGCTGTGAAAGCTGAAAACAATCCAGATGTTTTGTCCCTGTGTTAGAACTCTGCCTGCAAAAGGATCATATACATTGTCCCTAAACTGCTGAAGGTAAAGCCAGATGAGTTTGTCAACCAATGACCAGTTTATTAGGTTAGCAAATAATAGTTGAAAATCAACCAGACATCTCAGAAAGGCTCCTAGAGGAACAAATAATAAAGTTTCAATTTACTTTGGCAGAAATAGCTTTGTTGTATTGGTGTAGTGGTTTTGAAGGCACTACTGGAAATTATAAAGCCCAAACTAGCAGAGCCTGTTGTTCATGTGCAGCAGTTACTGTGAGGAGCCTGGGTACAAAGAAATCTTCTGGTCTGCTAAGGGTAGGACAGAGTTGTTTCTGTTTCACCTTGAGAAATAAGAAATCAGCCACGTAAATAAAAGATGAAAAATTGGGCTTTTGATGGGCTTGTTTGCAGAAGTCAGGAGTGCAGATCACTGCATCCGTTAATTAAAGGACTGGACACATCTCCATTGAGGACAGGATGAGAGATTTGGGGCTGAGAAGACTCTGGGGACACCTTATTGTGGCTTTTCTATACTTAGAGGGGGGCTGATGTGAAAGATGGAGACAAACTTCTCAGTACGGCCAGTTATGATAGGACAAGTAGCAATGGTTTTAAAGAGGGTAGTTTTAGATATAAGAAAGAAATTTTTTATGGTGAGGGTAATGAAACACTGAAGCAGGTTGTCAAGGGAGGTCATAGATGCCCCAAAATATTCAAACAAGTACCAGAATGTTTACAGCAGATTCAATAGAAATCTGAGGAATTAGGCTCTTTAAAATTCATTGCACTCTAACTGAATTGCACACGTTTCAGATCACCTACAAACCTGACAAATCCAAAAATCCCCCTCAAGAGTATGAAGACAAAGTCTGAGCTCTCAAATCCTGCTGTTACTTGGTAGAGGTCACCACATCACCCAGTGGTGTATTCCTGCTGTTCCTGCATGAAGTCTTGCAGCTGCCACTTACTGAAGCTGGGGACCAGTTCTGCTTTGATAAGTCTGAAGGTTTCTTTCTCATAGATCTTTCAGGTCTCTCCTCAGCCAAGCCAGCTGAGGTAAAACCTGTCAGACCCCCAGCACTTCTGCTCTTCACTTTTTGCACCCATAAAACCATACCAGAAGCCACTTGGGAGCATTGTCCTATAATTGTTAAATCAGCTGGAGAGAAGTTAGTGGTGAATTTTGGGGAATTTTTGTGCACGCATCTTTGTCGCTGTTTTCAGATGCATGTTCACTGAGGATAACCCTGGAAACAGGGATAGATCCTCATTCCAGGCACCCAACTGGAGAATGTAGCAGTTTTCAGTTCCTTGGAGGAATCAGTCTCCCTGTACTGGCTGTAGAAGCTGGTGAGAGAACTTGGTCTTCCTGAACATGAGGCTGGTCTTTGCAGAGGCTCCAGCACATGCCCTCCCTCCCCTTTTTTTGGAAACAGTGTAGGTAGATAGACTGCCAGGTAGACAGACTGCAAGCTAAGCAGGGATTTATAGGACAAAACCAGCCCTGTTACACCTCCCCCTCGTGGAAACCTACTGGCAGTCAGTGCAAATTGTAGGAGAGGAGGAATTTTCTTGTGGATTTGGTGCGTTGCATCCCTCTCCCAATTTCCGAGTGAGTTGAAGTTTAGCTTGGGGTTGGTGTGTGCTCAATACACATAAAGCAGGCTTATATAGGCAGGAATAATGGCATCCAGGCTCATGGCTGGTGAAACTGTTACAATTTTCCAGCCATACATAATGAGGGAGAGAAAAAAAAAATTCTTTCTTAGCAGTTTTGGAGTAACTGAGGAGCCATCAGAGCCCCGAGCTGCAAAGTATGAAGTACAGGGGAGATGAAGATCTGTATTTTCTTAGTTTGCTTTGCTTCAGCTAACCACGTGGGCTGTGTGCTGGGAGAGTTATTTCTCTTGGATGAAATTCACCCTGAATAAGTGGGAGGAAGGAGAGGGTTTTTTGAGAAATGAGAGGTAAGGATGAGGAGGAAGGATTTGTTCTCCACACCCCAGTCAGCCCGAGGGACTGACCTAGGGTTCAGTCCTAGAGTAGGGATTGTCTGCACAAGTGGAAGCACCCACAGAAGGTTGCACAGATTTTTGGGAAGATGGTCCTTTCCCCTTGATTTCTTATTTTACACTTGTGCTTTTGGAGAAGCTGAAAATGTTTCCCTGCCCATGAACTTGATCTACAAACTGTAAATCCTTACCAATGCACATCAGATGGTTGAGGTGTCCAAGACCCACCTATGAACTGAATTCCTTTAGACTTTATCTGTTCTGCTCAGGTAAATGTGGAAAGACTGAGAACAGTGAAACACAATACTCTTAAATGCACTAGTAATGGATGGAAATAACGTGTGTGTATAAAATATTTTTAGAAGGCACACTGTTGTGGCTTTTATCCTTTCCCTTGTTGTATAATGGTGTTTGTGGTTACTTATTCAGCCACTACTGCAGTTTTTGCTTTGGGAATATAATCACCTACTAATGCAATTTATTGCCTTGTATATTTCTCTGCCAAGCACATTATCCCTTAAATAGAGGCTTTGTAATAATAACCCCTAATTTCCACAACTTCATTGTTAATTTCCACATTTTCTACTTCACCAGTATTAAAACTCCAAGTTCTCCACAAGCCCCTGGATTGTTGCAGCTTAATGACAGCAAACCCTGATGATTTTAGTCCTTTAAAAGGCGTTAAGTCCTTGTGTCCCTGCTCAGTGCCATTTGAGGTGCACTGCTGGGAACACTGGAGTCTTGATGATTACACTGCACACATATCAGCACCCTGGGACCAAATCCTTCCCAGTCACTGGGATCTCTGTGAGGTCCTGAAGTGTTTCATGGCAGAACAGGAGCAACACACCTCAGCAAGCGTTCCTGTAGAGACCAGAGGGCTGAAGCAACCTTGGCAGTGTTGGTCCACTGGATAATATCACACCTCCCATTCTGCTTGGGTATATGGACAGGAACAGCTGCCCATTTACATTCTGACACGGGCAGAATGTGGGACTAACAAGTTTTCTTTTTCTTTTTTTTTTTTTTTTCCTGCTTAATTATCTTATTTACTTTTACAGATGCCATTTGGCAGCCTCATTCTCTCCTGAGCTGGCCTTGTTTCAGTGGGAGGGTTTCTGACCTCTCTGTATGGTGCAGAGCTTATAAACCGTTTGGAGATCCTTCCCTGTGAAAGGCATTTTATGATACAAACCAGGGTTTTCTAAGAAAGTCATTTGTGCAGAGCAGCAGCTGCCTTTACTGAGTTTGTTGCTTGCCACCACTGACAGTCATGGTGTGCAGCAACCCCTGAAAAGAGCTCCCTAAAAAGGACAAAAAAAAAATCCCACATCAGAGTAATTTTGTAAGCCATTGATGTTTTCTTCGGAGTATAGTTTAGGTAAATACCGTAAAAAGATGAAAACCACAGTGCAATAATTTGCTTTTTAGTGCAGCTCTTCGGGATCTTTGCAACTGCTCGAAAAACTTGATCTTGTCCCAGTTTTACGGATTGGTTATAACAGTCAAAGTTCTGTCTTTCTTTTAAAGCAGCACAATCTACTTGTTCAGGGCAACTGCATGGATAAAGATGAGGTTAGTTCAGCTCATTTTTCCCCAGTAAGATTATAATTTGTTTCTCCACGCCACGACTTATTAATCTTCCCTAAAAAAAAAAAAATATTCCTTCTACTGTTCAAAAGGAAAAAATAAAACGCGGCCAAAATGTGCTGGATCAGAGCAAAATTAATTGGAAATAATTTTCTTTTAAATAAGTTGCATATGTAGTTTCCCTGTTTAGTATTCACAGTGTACAGCGGAGACGCTTTCAGAAATGAACTCATTTTAAAAGGAGATAGATTTACACACACCACAATGAAAGCAGTCACTGGCAGCATTGTATACCGTATCAAATCAGTGACTGTTGGTACATATTTGAAGTTAATTTGACACTGAAGTAAACAAATCAAAGTGTGTTTATAGAATAATTAGACCGTATTCCCAGCATTGTGGCTACAAAATTTTGTCACTGCCATTGAAGTGCTCTGTGGTTTTTGTTGGGGTTTGTTTACGGAATTCCTTAGCAACACAAAGGAAACTGTCAGAATTACCCAAGTATAATTGTCATGGTAAAACCTGTCTTTGAATAATAGGCACAGATCAGCTATATAAATCATAACCAGTGGTGTTGCTTGGTTTCATATTTAGGATTCTGGAAGCATAAGCAGATCTATTTGTGAGTTAAAAAGACTTCGAAGAAAAATCGCATATATTTATTTTACCCAACTACAAAAAAAATAAAAAAAAATCCAAACCCAGAAATGGGCTCAAACTTTTTGCCAATACTTTATGTATTTTTCTACAACATAGAAACATAATACTTTTATATATATAGCATATTACCACATACTTTTTTTTTTAATCTGGTGTTTTCCAGTTTATTTTGTGTGGTTTTGCATCCTTTAGGACCACGTGACTGGAAAGACAGACTAAACTGATAGCAATTCAAAGTTTTGTTTACATCCAACCTCTTTCCTGCAAATGTGCATCCATCTAACTGTGCTTGAAGAAATGGTAGAGAGTCTAGACTACCCCAAAGCTGAGAATACACGTTTTTTAGGTTTCTAAGTCAAGGCAAAGAGACCATCTGTTATTTTCATTCTTCACTCCTATGGTTCATGTTATCATTTGTCACTTTTGCCACATCTCTTGAGTGCAAGGCAGCTGCTCTTGGTTAATTTGGGCCTATTCCTGCCAAATGTATGGGTTAGTTTGGTTCAGCTTGGGGGGGTGCTTGGCTCTTCTCTGAAACAGTTCTCAGAACTATAACATTACTCCTTCTCATGCACGCCCAATAAAATAACAGTGCATGCAAATTTGGGTCTGAAAGTAGGTGTTCCTTACATGTGTGGAAGGAGAAGCTGCTAAGAGAAGCAGGAGTAACAAAAAAGAGACAGAAGAGTAAAGAATTAGAGGTGATGTCTGATCCTTTTTGAAAGCAATGGGAAGTTTGTTGTTCACTTCAGCAGCACCCGGCACAGAGTCTGCTCTGGGAATAGCTGCCCACCTTTTATTTTATCCCTTTGGTCAGGGTGTGTTTCTACCCTTTTCTTTAGTGAAAGTGTTCTCACAGTAAATATGTACTGATGAGAATTCGCCTAAAATGACATAATCCTCTGGTAAATTACTTCAGAATCACATTCTTGAGTGCCTCAAGTGGGAAAAAAAAAAAAAAAAAAGTTCAGATATTGTTCTGTGGGCACAAGCAGGGAAGCTTTATTTGGAACACAAATTTACTACCCCTGGATTTTCCCTCCTTCTGTGACTGCCTTCTGCAGATCTAGGATCCCTGTGTCCTGAGAGTCTCTTTTGTTCAACACTGGCCTTTCCACTCCAGAAGATGATGCACCCAGCTGTTTGCTCAGCTTGCAGAACTTCATATGTTGATAGTTCATGGTGCAATCTGGTGTCACAGTGGGGCTGGGCTTTCTGCAAGTAGCCAAAACCATTCCTATTCCTTCACATATGATCCTCCTCACAGTGAGGCTGAACCCCAGGAAGCATCCCAGAGCACAGCAGTGGATGGAATGCCACTGTTTATGCAATTCAGGTCAGATTCTTGTTTGCCCCAAAGCTCTTTCCCAGATGAGGATGCAGGTATCCAGGTGGCTGGTTTTGTGCTGGGGTTTCTCCCATCTGGATTGCTAGTCATGTAGCATCTGGAGCATAGCTTTGCTTCACTTCCTCTTGCTAGGAGTTTTGGAAAGCACACGCCAGGTAGTCTTCCTCCAGAGATCTAGGGTTACAGGGTGATAGATAAAGACAGCAATTAACAAATTACTTTGGTGTGTTCTAACCCTTCCTCTTTTTGGAGAAGACATGCTATAAAACCAGAACTGGAATCTCCTGTGTTGTTTACTTTGTTTATCAAGATTATATTAAAAAATCAATATCTAATTTTTCTATTATACTTTGGCACTGCATCTTCCTAGCCCTTCAGAATCATATCCTATTGATTCTGCCTTTAATGACTTTGAAATTTTCAGTGATTTGTTTGTGGAGAATACTGTGCTTGATATAGATTTCCCCGTGTTAGTTTAAATGCTGGTAGTATACTTGGTGAATTAATGAAATAAAAATAGCTTTGTCAATAAGCAAAAAGTGAAGCCACTTCCAACGTTTGTTCTGTAACCATTGCTTTCTGCAACTGCTGCCTACACAAAATTAGTTGGTGGGATTAAAGAATATATTCCTCTTTTATCCCATGTTTGAGTACTTGATCACAGAGGCATAGTTTAATCCAAACATCAATAGCATCTCATCAATTCAGTCAGATGCAGCTGTCAAAGTGGACTTTTGGTTTGTTTAGAGCTTTGAGATTTATCCTTTTTTAAGGTCATAGAATATTTTCTTTGATTTCTGATGCTGAAATCTTTCTTAATCTTCTAAACTTGAGAAACATCTGTTAAGATTTAATGGGGTGACTTTTGTCTCAGAATTGGAGTTTGTGTTGCAAATCTTTGGTTTTGAAAAACAGGAGAAAAGCACGAGCATGTATTCCTTAGCAGTTATAAGCCCTGCTTGGTCAGCAAGCGATTAAACTAGTTAAAATGGAGCAGCAGGCAGTGCAGTCACATTTAAGCAGTGTTTCAGTGGACTGTGATTTAAAATTTGTTTTGTTTCACGTTGGCATTAGCCATTTCCCTTTACCGTGGCACTTAGCTGAGGATCCGAGTAGCAGATTTGTGAGAGCTTTTAAATAATGAGACAGCGTGATGTAACCAAAGTGATACAGAAGCAGAAAGAAAATTTAACCTGCATTCTCAAGCTTTGGAGATTTGGAGCACTTGGGAAGAATGTAGTAGTTAATATGTTTGGAGATAATGGCATCTAAAAATACCTGCCCCTAAAACATACAGACAGCTGTCACGTCTAGTGCCTGAATATATTAGTCATTATCCTCATTAACAGATGCAAAATCATCCCTGTTTTCATAATGCAAGCATTTCATATCAGGTAATTTGTACTAATTTTTTTTTATGGGGCTGAATTCTTCAGCTCCCATGTGAGTTGGTGTTTTGAAGCAAGATTCGGCTGAGAATTGGAAGATCAGGTCCAGACATCTTTCCTGTGCCTTCTTGCACTTTCTTACCTGCTCCACAGTAAGATCACCTTCGCCAGGAATCTAGCACATGTATTTCTTTTTTATTATTCAAAGCATAATATTGCCTCATCAGCTTTTTCTGTAGCTGGTAGCCACTCATGTTTAATAAGTTTGAAGTGAAGTCTTGTCTGCTGTCTTCTTCGCTTCCATTTCAACAGCAGCGTTACCTGGATGAAAAACACAGGATGTGGCTTTCGGAATATAAATGCTCTTTTCTCTTTTCTCAGCTCACAGGAGAAGAACGTGTTGTTCTGTAATTGCAGAGACAGCACTGGCACAACTTGTAAACCTCTGCAAAGCACTGCAGAGCTGCCATTCATAAGTACCAAGAGCTAAGTGCAGCATGAAAAGCAGGAGGGCCTGCCAAGTTTCTTGCCACTTCCTCCTACTTCTGACAAGGTTTTCAATTAGCAGCTTGTAGGGGCCCAGCCTGTGGTCCTATTTTCATGCAGTATGCATAACTTAATTCCCCAGAAGAGGCCGGAACTGCAGAGGGAAGGAAAATACACATAGATTTGTAATGTTATATATTGGAAGAAAAGTGTTTACTAACAGTGTTATTCTGGGAAGAGGAAAGGAAGAAATGACTCGAGTGGGCCTTGAAAGTGATGAAACCTCCCTCAATCTATTAGGTTAAAAAGAATAGGAGCCCAACACATTTCTTCCCTGCAGCCCTTGTGTAGTCCTCATGTAAGGTTAACCTTAAGCAGCAGCACGTTGAAGAAGATAGTTGCACATTCCAAATGAAGCTCAGGGTCTGCCCGAGTGCCCCACAGAGCAGATATGTTAAATCAGCACTGCTTTGTTATATTTGGCAATGTTTCTGAGTGTCTCCATTTAATGAAAATGGGAGGAATCCTCACCTCTTGGGCCAAATAATGAATTGGTGTGAGCCTTTGTACAGTCCTGTCTCCAGGTAGTAACCTGGGTCTCATAACAGGGGAGGTCAAGTGGAGGCAGTTTATGTGAGTGCAAATACACTCCTTGAAAATTGGTGCAAAAAAGTGGGGCTTCTGCACTCCTGTTTGGGTCCCTTCCATCTCAGCTTATTCTGTGATTCAGATTTTGCTTTTAGCAATCCATGATGTGTCTGTGCACGGAATACACTGTGGCAGCACACCAGCAACCTGGTGGAAGCACAGGCAATGTTAGGAGGGGACCCCTAAGGACAGCAGAACTCTTATGGCCAGGCAGGGAGGAAAAAAGGCCCTCCCGAGTCCCTGTGGTCACAAGAATGTCTTAAAACAGATGCCCATGTGTGAGCCCTCATAAAAATAGGATGAGGGAGTGTGGCCATGGCAGGCTGTCCTTTGGGAGCTGCTACTCAGCATGACAAGAGTGGATAATTTCTTCAAAGCCCAGGGTGGAACCACAAGTGGGTTCCTCTGTGTTTTGCCAGGATGATCCTGGTCCTTTGCTAGCCAGTGTACACAGAAATACAAAGGCTTATGGAAGACACATTTACCTTTCCCTTCTTGTCTCTTTTCCTCTGCTGAAGAGCTTCAGTGGGGACAGATAAGCTGAATTATGGCAAGTGTATACACAGCTGCAGTGGAAGCCTTGAAGCAAAACTGGAATAACACAGGCACAGTGCTGAGAGTGCCAAGAAAGGTATGAACTGTGTGGACAAGGAGCTCACATCTGTGACGTGTAGGTGTGGCTGCCGTGGTGAAAATTGGCTTAATCCCCAGTGGTGCTGCAAACACAGCTCAGCCTTCACCCACTGCACTGGCAATGAGACCCACCAGACAACTTCATTTGGGCTGAGACATCTGCGACCTGATTCAGTGAAAGATGGCAGGGAGTTTGGACTGGGTGACCTCTAAAGACTCCCTCCAGCTCAAGACATTCCATTCTGTATATTCAATTTGGGGAAAAGAAAATCAGCCCTGAAGGCTATGAGTAGAATTCCTATTTTCTGATTTTTAAGGAACCAACCATATCTGGTTTCCCATTTATCTTGTGCAAAGGAGAGGGAGAATGGATCACCCACAGGGCAATTCAGAGCATCTCTCCTTGTCTCCTGCCCGAAGCTGGGCTCTGGAGGAGAATGCTTGGCACAGATAGCTCAGTGACAACTTGACCAGACAACTTCATTTGAGCTGAGCCATCTGCAACCTGATTCAGTGAAAGATGACAGGGAGTCCGGACTGGGTGACCTCTAAAGGTCCCCTCCAGCTCAAGACATTCCATTCTGTATATTCAATTTGGGGAAAAGAAAATCAGCCCTGAAGGCTATGAGTAGAATTCCTATTTTCTGATTTTTAAGGAACCAACCATATCTGGTTTCCCATTTATCTTGTGCAAAGGAGAGGGAGAATGGATCACCCACAGGGCAATTCAGAGCATCTCTCCTTGTCTCCTGCCCGAAGCTGGGCTCTGGAGGAGAATGCTTGGCACAGATAGCTCAGTGAGGTGTCTTTGGGTGTGGAAATGGGGCTTGGAACACTGGCTTCTCTATGTCCCCATGGCCACCCTGCCTACAGAGGGAAGGTTTTGGAGAGGTGCTGCTACAGGGAACAGTACGGCTCGGCCATAAGTTTGTGAGTGCTTTCCCTGAAGTCCTCTGGTAAAAAGGAAGAGAGATGTGAATTTCATACATAAAAGGAAAAGTATCACATTTTCCCCAAATTCTTCAGGAAATTAGTCTCATATACAAGCCCAGAATTTGGCTGCCTTACAGAGACAGAGTGTCATTTGCATGCCATTACCAGGCTGTAAAAGTCTCATGGTGACTGCCTACTATACATTTGCAATCTTTAGGGATCCTATGAAGGTCACCCCTGAGGTCAGGTTTGTTTAGTCTATTCCATAATGGTGTAAAGTGGACTTGAATGTGTACTCTGCTCAAATAATACACAATCTGATTGATACTTAAACATCAGTAAGTGTTGTATATATGTTGCAGTTTCTAATGTTCCAGGCAGAGGCAAACCATGTATTTGCTAACAAATTGTTTCTACAAACAACCTGATGTGGCTTTGAAAAGTGAGTCAAAATAGGGAATGAAATGTACCCTCAAAATTATAATAAGAAAAGCTTCATTTTTTTTTCTTTCCTTGAGAAAAGTTGTGTTTGATTTTTTTTTCTCCTTAAATCTTCTCTGAGCCTTCCCTGTATTAGGAATTCTTCCTCCTGTTTACTTTTAATTCACTCACCATCCATTCACTGATTGCCTTGCAATTCCAAAGCCAGGTTCTTTATATTGCATTGTTCAAAGATGGCTTAATTAAAAATAGATCACATCTTCTCTTTTGTGCCTAATAAGCATTGTGCTGATTGGCTTCACAGAGGCCTGGATGATATTTCAGGCCTTTACAGATCTTTCAAAAGGAATAATAAAAAGAAAGGGAGGGGAGAAGACCAATGTGAAATCTTTTTCATCCTTAATATGTCATGACTTAGTAGGCAAGAATTATTACTCAACATGGGCTTAGTAGAATAAAGAAGGAATAGAGAAAATCTGATATATGAGTGACTTTGCTCTATCTCTTAATTTTTAAAATACTGTAAAAGTATTATCTGTTGTGAAGACTTAGGCTCACCCAGTTTTTCTAGTGCTTCTCTTTCAACAAGATTTTCATGATGAAAATATAAATAAAAAGTGACATAAAATTATGCAGCTCAGCACAAGAGTGGTTGAGGCAAAACGTTCTTATTGCCATTTCCTGTGGCTTTTTACACCATGAAGTTATAACCAATTAGTTATTAACTTTTCTCCATTTTTAATCCTTTGTCACACACGCTTGCTCAGGGAGGTATTCCCTCTCATACTTTGTTAATTTATGGTGCAATAATGTGTCTGTGATGCTGTATTTTATTTGATTCTTTCTTGCATTAAGAAGTTTTTTTGCTCTCTTTAGTGAAGAAGTTGTGATAAAGAACAAATACAAGAGCATGACCCTTCATGACCTAAAAAACTTTGTCATCTGAAGAGGCAGAGCCCCTTTTTACGAGCCCTAGCTAGGTTTAGCTCTGGTTAGCTCCACCCCTGATTTTTGCCTTTCTGTCTGTTTCTGGACACAGCCCTTTGTAGCCTTTATTCTTTTTTAGGATCTAGTTCAGGAGGAGAAGGTTTGATTTGACTCTGTGCTGGCAAATTCTGACTTTTCAGTAACTTTCAAAGCATTCCTGCCGAGAGCGATGACATGGGGGAGTCCCCTTGCCAAAATGTAATCATGCAGAAAATGCAAAATTGAGATCACCATATAGATTATTTTATAATGTGGTCACACGAGAGCACACGGTGTAGAAGCCAGAAACTGAACAGTCAGTGCAACAAACTCTAGATTGTTGTAATTTGATTCACGTCAGGGAATTGTGTTAGCTTTTTTGGCTGTGGCCTTCATGTTCTGTTTGGAAATGGATGATGTCATTGTACCGAGCAAATCACAGCCAAAGGCTGCTTGTATTTATGTTGGCTGAAGGTTTAACCAAGTGTACATGGCAAGCTTAATTTATTGCTACTTTAACTTTGTTTAGTCACTGAAGGGCTTTATTTATGCTGGTAAATTCAAATAGTGGCTAACAGTGACCACACAGCTAAAGAAATGGCAGGAGTCATTATCACTAAATCACTTTGTTGCTGAGTTCCCTTAATTAGGCAGTGGGGGGAAAAAAAAATTGAATCCCTGGACATTCAATAGTGACTATGGTGGTAAAAGGGAGTGATTAATTGAGATATCAGTTGCTTTCCTTAGGAAACTAAATTTCTGTAACCTACTATGGCAAAGCAGGAATGAAAATAAAACACAAGGATCATCGAAACTGCTGAATTAATTGAAGGCATATTAAAAAGTTTTATGGGTTCTCCATAAAGTAAAATAAATAGCAAGAAAGCTATATTCTTTATGCAAACATTTTTCATTACAGTACGTGTCGGTCCCTTGGTGAGAGCTCATTAACTTTTTAAAAATTACCTTTAATGGCCTACTCATTATCATCACCATCAAATGCTTCACTTGTCCAACATTCTAGCATTTAGAGCAGATTAAAGCCAAAATTACCTTCTAGATACAGGGCATATTCAACTACACAGGAAAAAAAAATAAAATCATTCTGTAAAGTCATGGCTTATAAGCAGTGAAAATTAGGAATGTTGAAAGCAGCCTTTTTTTAAAGCTCAGAAATGTGTCTCAGTGTGGTAGCTGTGGTTTCCAGCAATATATAAAAAAAAAAATAAAAAAATGAAAAGGTTCCTCATTTTCAAGTCCCTCATTGAAAAGCTATTTGGTTAAACATAATTGTGAAACAGGCACCTTGAAGCCTGGTCTCCAGGGCTTGGGCATATCCTCCTTTGGCTGTCGTTTTGCTAGGACGCTGGAACAAATCACTTCTTCCTTTGCCTGAATTGAAATCTGTAGGTATTGAGCTCTCCTTTGCCAAGGGCTGCAAACCTCTGCATGAAAGCTGCTTTAGGAGGTCACTGCTTCATTGTTACTCATCCTGCAAAAGCTCTGCTTGATCTCAAAACCACTCTAAGCCAGCACAAGATCCGAATTTTTCAGCTTGTTTAAATTGGCTCAAGCTTCTCGATTTCAGTGGAAATTCACTCGTTTGCACCGGTAGGGAAATTGGCGTCCACTCTGTTGTTTTTCTAAGGGTGTTTGAGGAGAGTGTAAATTCAAGAGTGCTGATTAAGAATTACAGACATCCTGGCATGTTTTGATTTACTGGGGACTGCAGCGTTCAGATGTTCTTGTTGTGATGAATAGCAAGGTTCATCAAGGTTGCTTTGGCAAGGCAACCTCAAGAGCGTTTCTGTGATGGCTCCTCTGAAGAGGAAAATAATATATAAACAGGGCTCAGTCTTAAGCTGGATGAGGTCTTCTAACTCTGGGGGAGCTGGCTGATTCATCTCAGCCATGGGTTTGGACCTCCCTTTGCCTTTTCCTGGGTTATCTGAACACAGAAGCAATTTTGCCTGTGTCACTGATATTCAGAGGTGCTCTGGGGCTGTGGTACCAAGCAGGCTGAGGAAATGGCACCACCATGATGCCTTAAGTTTTAGCTTTCGTGTTCTTCAGGTTCTGTGCATCCTAGGGATGTAGTTCTGAGCCTCATATTAAGTGCTGGTGAGCTCTCTTCACAGAGCAGGGACACAAAACAAATCCTTTTCCTGCTGAAGACCAAGGACAACTTTCAGCCCCAAAAGCACAAACAAGGGTGGGCTGGAGGGAGGAACTCAAGGATGGGACCTCACAACCTGGAGCTGGAATTGGACAATTAAACCCTGAGATGCAAATTAACTAAAACTTATAAAAATGTAAGACTTTGTGACCAGTCAAACATTTTGTGACCATTCTTAGTCCACCTTGGGTGTAGCCCTGGTCAGGCCCTGTCCTGCCCAAGGTGGATCCTGGAGGCCTTTCAATAAATCCCTGCTTTATTCTCCAGCTCTGTCCAGTCTCTGTTTGAGGTCAGCCTTCCCAAGGCATCAACCCTTATGCAGATGAGGTGAGGTTCTGTAGTCTTCCTGGTTTTGGAGAGATGTCCCAAGAATCCTTCCTCTGTCAGTAAAAAGATCCTGTTACTGTTAAAAGTCATCCTCTGCTGCAACTTTTCGTCTATTTCCTCCAAGAATCTTAGTTTATTTTTCAAAGCTATTGAACTTTCAAATTATGGGGCAGCAATATACAGCCAGGCTTTTTAGTTTAACTTTCTTCCTCGTTGAGTTTTGGTTAGAGTCCTGTATCAACAGTCCTTTGTTTAAAATAAAGGCATTCTGAAATTATCTGGTCTACTCACAATGCTCTTTTCAGCCCTTCAGCTGATAAGATTCTCCAGATATCTCTCTTCTGGCACTTAATGTCTGATGGGGGAAGTATCTGAAGATTGGTGAAAAGCTGCAGATGCCCTGGTGCAAAATAAAATAAGCTTTGGAACATCTCAATTGATGGAGCTGGAATGTTCTCCACATATTCTGGACTTATTGCTGGTAAGGTCCATAAACTGAGATTATCCAAAGCTTGCCCCAAAGAACATAACATACATGCATGCCCCTGTTACTTCTCATCCATTTAGGCCTGTAAGTTGCAGCATTGCACATACATTGCTAGATCCTGATGGCAGATTCAGATGTTCTTCAGAGCTTTGAAGCATTCTCCAGCCAGTGCTTTTTTAAACCTTATTTGGTAATATACAGGCCAGCTGGATAATTTTTGAAAAGCAGGCAAACATGCAGTTTTTATCATGCTAGTACATCCTCTTGCTGCTGTATCTTTGCTGCACTTGGAAACGAAGACAGTGTAATTACCTAACAATTATCTTGTCAGCCTGTAGCAGAATGCGAAATTTGGGTTGAGGTGGGGAATGAGAGTGCATCTAAACACCAGGCTCTTGTGATGTGGTGTTCATTTGCTTTCCACGCTGATTTTGGGACTGGTAAATGAGGTAGATGTGTGTGGTTAAGCCAAATGGCCCAGAATGGTTGCCCAGAGCACAGGAGACTCACTGGCTGTGTAAACCCTCCATGTACCTACACATTGCTGCAGTGTGGGGACACTGCACTGCATGGAGGGGCCCCTGGTAGCATTTTCGGGGAGTTTGACAGCCTTGAGGTGTCATCACGTTTTTTGGTGGGGTGGCATCATGTTTTTTTGCCTGGTGGAAGAAGGGGCAGTCTCCTCTCCATGGGGCCACTGAGGCAGCGTGCCTCTAAGTCTATGCCCAGGCTGTCCATCCCTCTTCTCTGTCAGTCCTGGTTATGTTTCAAGGTGAAAAGGATACATGAAGAATAGTTCCCATTTTTCAGCCCAATTTATGGTATGTTGCAAGGTGAAGAGGATGCAATAGTACATGAAGAATAGTTCCCATTTTTCAGCCGTTCGTTTTTGGTTCTTGATTGTAGATATCTTCTGAAGGCTCCCTTAAACACAGGGACGCCAGCTGAGATAAATGATGATTGTTTGCCATTGTAGACAGCCATGTTAAACTCATCTGTACACATTTGGACAGGAAATGGTGCTTACGGGGTTTAAATCTCAACAATGTGAAGTGTCATTCCTTTCTGACTCAGAAGATGCTTTTTGGCAAACCTTTGACTGGTAGATATTCTCCTGTCTGTCAGGAAATACTCATCCCTTTCCTGATGGAGTGGGCTCTGGGAGTGTGACAGCCCTAAGCTCACACAGTACTACTTTTCCAACCACCATGGCCGTGAATTCCAGTGGTTCTGTGCTGGTAAGACCTGGCCACAAAGCAGGTTTGGTTTTCACTCTGATCAGTTTACAGCTTTTTCCCTCCTGACTCTGCCTAGCTTGAGAGACATCTTAGCAAGAAGAGCAGTCAACACAGAGAGGAACATGAGAAGTGACTTTCAGCTGACAGACCCTGATGGGCCCTGATCTGGTATCAATACTCTTGAAGACTTTTCAAAACAAATGCTGTTTCTGTCAATGCAACTCTTTAACACTTTGGCATTTCAAGGCCTAAGCCTCCTGCCTTTAGTTGGTAGTGTGGGATTTTAGAGATTAGAAATCATGTTATGAGTTGCTAAGTGGTTTGTGTTTCAAAGTCAGCTGCAAGTTAAGATATATTTTGGCAGAAGCATGCAGTAAACGGGCCAGTCTTTCAAATACAATCCAGGCTGCCTGTTGCAAAGGACTTATCATTCTGGTGTAGGCAGTCAGGTTGCACTGCTGGATGCTTTGTGTGGCAAGAGTGGTGTAAGAGCAGTCTTGGAGGTACTGAGATGTGCTTGATAATCTCAATATTTCTTTTTTATTTTATTTTTTTTTCATGCAGTGTGGTGAATATTGCACCAAACCAGATTTGGTTTTCCACAGTTTCTTAAGAACAGAACGTTCCTCTTTACCATTATATGTGTTCTTGAGGCCTTGACCTTTTATGTTGCTGTGAATACTGTGAACATTTGCAAGGCTTTCTGTATAATTGCTACGAAAGGAGAGTTAAGGATATTAAGTGTAGTTTTCACTGGCTGAAAAAAAAGAAAAAAAAAAATCACTTAGTTGTGTCCTTAGAACAGGAATGATGTGTTGCCCTTCATCCAGTCCGTACTAGGGCTGGAAGTCTGGGGTTCACAAGGTGTGGAAGAAACCCAGTGAAAGATGGAGAGCAATGGCAAAATATTGTGCACACAACACAACCCTCGTGCACTGCCCCATCACCAGAGAGGTTGGGATGGACTGTGTGTGAACTGTGGTGAAAGCTAAGGAAGCTTAAACTGGGAAGTGAGGAGGAAAGGTTAATGTTGTTAAGGATTTAATAGCTTTCTTTCTCATTACTTAAGTCAGCAATTAGAAATTCGAATTAATTTGCAGTAACTGAAGTCAAGATCCCCCTAGTGAAGGCCAGCTAGCAACAGGAAGTGTGCTGTTGGACATTTGGGCTGTAAATGTTTCAGCTGTTATATCCTGGGGAGGTAGCAGGTATGAACAATGAGGAAGTGCATCAGAAATAGAGTTTGAAGGTGCCTGAACAAGATCTTTAGGGTTGGGAAGATAAATGGGAAAGGGGTGTGTGTCAATTTAATCATGGTCTGAATATATGCACTCTTCCCAAATTTCAACCCTCATCCCAGCGGGCTAGACTGTACGGATTAATTTTATAACAACCTGAATTCATGCTTTTAAAGACTTCATTCCCTGCTCCTGCAACAAATGTAACCAAGTCACAGCATTTTGAATATATATGTATTACATTTGCCACTCCTTGCCCCTGTGGACTGCAGGGTTATTTGGGTTAGCATATGCTGAGCACGTACTACAAATTTAATACCTTTTTCTTGCAAAACACAAAGCCAAGAATACAATAGTTTTATTTTTTTTTCGTTTGTTTACTATACTCTAGCATACAAAGCAGATGATGACAACAATAGAAGTAAAGATCACCACCACTGTTGGAGGTACCAATAGGTCCGTGACTCAAGTAGCTGCAGGGCTGTTTCCAGATGTGAAATGTGTGGTGAAAACAACAGGCAACACAGGCATTTCTCAACCTGGGCAATAAAATGGTATACCAAATGGCTCACCTGTTCTGGACATTGCTCCACATCCTGAGCAACATTAACTGAGCCTTCTGTTTTCCCTGCAATTCCCTAACTTTCAGTTTTGATGGGCTTCCTGCCCCACTTCACCCTTGTCTGTTGTGTTTCCCTCCGTGTGACTCCTCTGGCCCCTCTCCCTCCACGTGTGTCTTGCTCTTGTGTCTGCTGCTTGCTTGTAAATAACTGTGTGATGGGGCACTGTGTGCTCCTTTTGGGATGCCATGGACAATTACATCAGCTGTAGAGGGCAGCTGCCACCTGCATAGAGCAGCTGATGGCCCTGCTGAAGCCTGCCACGTGTGTCCAGTGTGTCACTCATGAGACCAGCAGGCCTTCATGCAATGAATGAGTGCTCATGCAGGAGTAAATCGGGTGCTTGTGAGCTGCTCCATCATGCGTGAAATGGTCAGGTTCTCATGCATGAATTCCGTGATCCTGTGTGACCTGAATGTGCAGCCTTGCGTGAGCAAACGGGGCATCTTGAACCAATTGGATGCCTGTGTGTGAGCTAATTGGGTGCTCAGGCGTGAATTAATTGTGCCTCCATGCAGGGATTAATTGGGTGATCAAGCACCGACCCGCAGGACACTCATGCATGAACTAACTGGGCGCTCATGCACGAACTTTGGTGGTCTGGCGTAAATTAATTTTGGCACTTGGGCGTGAATTAATTGGGCACCCACCTTTGAGTTCATTGGGTGCTTGAGGGTGAATGGATTAGATCACTCAGGTGTGAATTATTTGGGTGCCCATGCATAAACTGGATGAGCACTCATGCATGTATTGATTGTGTGCTCATGCACGAGCTCGTTGAACCCAAGCAGGGACTAGCTGGGCATCCCAGTGTGACTTCATGGGATGCTCATGCATGAATGCAGTGCCCCCTGCAATGTGGGCCCTGAGGGGCATGATAATACTTGTTCAGGCTGGGGATAATCCCTACATCCCACAGGGGGCTTGAAGTTTGTGAAGAGTAGGTGCAGTCAGACTGTAATAAAGTTCACCCCAATAATCTAATCCACCAGCTCAAGGGGTAGGGCTTGGAATAGCTCTGGATAGATAATTCAGACTGTGATGATGGTGATAACCCCTTTTATGTGGCTCCCTGGGATGGGGCTAGAATTTTATTAAGTGCATATGCACTTGGTTATGATATTTATCCCTTACACTCTGGTCCACCAGCATAAAGGGTAGAGTTTGTGATGGATAAGGTGTTCTGACTATGTAGGAATGGCACTTTAGGACATGGTTAAGTGGTGGAACAGTAGTGTTAGGTAAATGGTTGGACTCAATGATTTTAAGCATTTTTTTTTTTTTTTGACCTAAATGTTTCTGTGATATGATATGTGGGGCAAGGAACAAGATTTTAAAGAGCATTGCTGCAATGCTAATCCCAACTGCCTGCTCTGCAAGGAGGAAGGACCGAGCTCATAATTGCTGCATATTAAGATTGTGAAAATGTTGAAAGTAGAGATAGTAACGTTTGTGTGTTGAAACATCCCTTCAGCATGTGTGTTGCTGGGGCAAGGGGTGGAAGGCATTGAGATTAAACTGTAGGGTTTACTTTGTGCATGGGCACCTAAGGAGCTCCTGCAGGAGAGCCAGTTTAGTCCATGCATGGTGTGGGTGCCTAATTAACTCGTGCATGATCACCCCATTAGTTCACGCCTGATCACACAATTACTCCGCGCATGGGCGCCCAATTAGCGCGCGGTTTTATTGCTCAAATAGTTCACGCATGAGCGCCCAATTAGTTCATGCTTGAGAGCCCAATCAAGTCACACTTGAGAGTCCAATTAGACCTGGATGAGCACCCAATTTACTCCTGCATGAATGCTCAATTAGCACACGCATGAGCACCCGATGAGTTCATCCCCCCCAAGTGCACCATGAGTTCTCCCCAGTGCTGCTCTGGCCACACCTGGTGGGGTTTGGCATCCAGGGCTTCCAGCACAGTCAGCATGGGAGGTGGCCATGAGCTGCCCTGTGCAGGTGGCAGCTGGCTCTGAAGATGAAATGCTGTCCCAAAATGCCCCCAACAGTGCAGACAGCGTGTGGAGATGCTGGAGGAGACAGATGATCAGGAAGATGGCAGAGATGTATCAAAGAGGATGCTCCATACTCTTGGGATCAGTGCAGCCCAAAGATGACATACAGCAGGGCAAGGAGACTTTGAATGTGGCCATGGGTGACCTAAGCCAGCAGAGTGACACTGGGAAGCCAGAGGGGTGGAGGACACCTAGCAAGGCACATTGAAGGAGTGGCAGACAGAAAAACTTTTGTGTACACGACTTCCTGCATTGCCCACTGGATCAATGAGATGATTGGTGCAAACCAAGTGTAACTTGTAGTGCAAGTAAGAGGAGCTGAGTTTAGGAAGGGGGCAGAAAAGGTGCTTTATTAAGTGCTTAATTTATTGTATTTTATTCTCTCTCAATGTTTGAGCCTGATTAGAAAGTAATTTGTGTTATACTCCTAAATTTTTTTCCCCCAGTAGAGGTGGTTTTGTGCACTACAGTGATTAGTGGAGAATGCAGGCAGCACCCAAGTCTGGCGTGGCCTGGGACTGCAATAACTTAAGTGACTTTGAGACCTAGGAAGGAGTATTGATTGTGATATTGGAAATTTGGGGTACTGTGGTATATCCTTCACATCTGGAGGGATAGGTGCAGACAGTGTGTGGGCAGGTTGGAAATGGAGAGTTCAAGGCTGGTGGAACAAGGTCCTGAGGGATGGGAAGGTGACTGGGACAGGATTGGATAGGGTCAGCTTTGAGCCCCTGTGGCTTACAGCCAGGGGTTCAGGGGTGCCATCCACAGAGAATCTGTGTGCCTAGGAAACTCCAGGAAAGCTGCTGTTCTGTGTGGTGGGACTGGCTGCATCCTCCAAACAGATCTCCAGAGACCCCAGAAGCACATGGCAGACGCAGGGAGTTGAGCTGAAGGTCTCTTATTTTAAAATAAAAGCAGCCTGCTAAAAGAAGTGTTAACAAGCGCTCGGCGCAGAAGGGAGGCTCTTGCTCATTACGAGCAGTGCTTGTAGTGCTGTGCTGGGCAAAGTGTGCACCACACAGGGCTTATTCCTCCTGCCTGCTCCACAGGGCTAAGAGTACAGTTTGCAATTAGTGTATGTTAAGATTTTGATGGTGCTGAAAGTAGAGTTTATAACGGGCAGACGTTGTAGAAGTTCCTGTGTGCTTTTCACGGAATGTCTGGGGCAGAAATGGCAGAATGCTTTTTCTGCATTCACATGTGCAAGCCCAACTTGTTCATGCATGAGGGCACGATGAGATCACGCCTGAGTGCCCCCTCAGCTCTTGCTTGAGCACACAATTAGCTCCTGCTTGCACGCCCAGTTAATTCATGCATCGGTGCCCAATCGATTCGTGCATGAGAACCCAATTCCTTCACGCTTGCATGCCCAATTAATTTTTGCATGGGTGCCCAATTAAGTCATGCATGAGTGCCCCATTAAGTTATGCATGAGTGCCCAATTAATTTGATTAGAGTTCAGGGAAGTGCCACTGCTGGGAACCCTGAAACTGAAGCCAGATGCAAATTAAACCACACCCCTTAAAGGACCCCTGGCCAAATTAATCTAGGCTGGAAACCAGTCCCGTGGTTTGAGTTGAAAAGAAATGAAAACCAGCTCTCCTTCTACACCTGGGTATAATTAGTGCAACATTAACTTGGATCCTTTTTTAGAACCCAGAAAGCAGCTGTGTGGGATGCTGGCTTTCTCCACTCGGAGTTCTGGCCTTTCTGTTGCCATATGAGGTTTTTGTTCTGTGCACTCATCATTAAAATGTAATTTCCCATCATATAGCTTCCTCAGCCGGCATGAAATATCCATGAAAACAAAGATATTTTAAATGAAAGAGCAAAGTTAAACCAACAGAAAAATTCAAGATCACAGGGCAGGTCCCAGCCTATTTCAGTGGGAAGAAGTGATGCATTCTTACCTCTAAAGGATACTGCAAAAAGCCACTTATTTTCCTTGCTCTTTATGGTATAATACCTGATACACACGAAGAATTATATATTTGGGCTTCATAATTCAGTGGCTTTGTTACTGATTTAGAATCATTCTTTTTAAAAGTGGAAGCCACTATCTGTATCTTAAGCAGGTATCTGTGGTACCTGTTTAAGTAAAACAAACTCCCTGACATGGCTCACTTGTCACTTGTTTCAACATTTGGATCATATAAGATTTTTTTTCCAATCACAGAGAAACTGTTATTGATTTTTTTTTTTTTTTAACGGTAGGCCAAGGGGAAAAAGAAGGCAAAAAATATCAGACACGCTTGGGCATCTCCTGATGTGCTTTAATATTCCGGTTTCTCCACCTCAAATTGAAAGAATGACAAGATAGAGCTGTTTGGGCTTGAAGATGCTGAGGGTAAATCTCCCTTGAGGCCCAGTTCTCCTGTTCCTATTTAGCTTGAACTCTCTGGGTGGCGTCCCTGATTTAGAGCTTACTTAGCAGGTGCAACACGACTGGAATGAGGCAACATAACAACAAACTATGTAGGAGTAGAGAAGAGCCAGTGTTTTAAAAAAGGAGGCACGAAATGGGTTACTGCACACAGAACAAAAGTAGAGGCGTTTGCAGACTCCACAAGTCTTTTGGAAAGTGTTTCTGGTATCACTTCTATTTAATTTTAATCTGGAAGCAAAGGGATAGATCTGTGTTCCTTCCCAAATGGAAGGTGCCTACTTAAACTGTCTCAGGTCTCTTTTGAAGCATTTACTCCCAGCATGACCTAAATGTAGCTCTGGTGATGCAGGCATAGGGACAGTGTTGAATTTAAAGCTCAGCAGCATCAGCTGAGAGAACAGGGAGGGAAAAAACTCTTCTGCAGGGCCATGAGGGCTCTGTGTGGTGTTCAGGCTGTGTCTGGCAGATAACCAAGAAGCTTCCCATCAGACTGCCAGAGCTGCACTGCCCTCTTGGGCATGGAGTTAGTGCCAGCATAAATAAATGGAAGGAAAATATATTAGCTGAATATGAAGGCTTTCAAGGCATCTTTTCATCTTGGGCTGATATGATTTTGCTGCCTAATATTAATTTGCATAGTGGTGGCTGTGTGGCAAAATGCTCTGCTGCCCACACATTGAACTGTGAGGTCTAAGGAGAGAGTGTGGGAAGAAAAAGAAAAACAAGAGGGAAAAGTCTATTATAGTTTCAGATGGTAAAAATTTTATTGCACCTTTTACACATTCCAGGGGATGCAAGTAATTTTAAATTGGACCGTGCAAACTGCTGCCTCCTGAAGACAGGTGTGGTGTTGATCTGATGGTAGGATGAGGGATGAAAGAACAAACTGATGGATCCATAGTTAGTTCTCTCCCTGCCCCCTAAAGTTAAAAAAGAATGGAGGATATGTAGGTCTTAGAAACCTTCTCGCTGCCTTTTGCTCTAGCTCCTCTTCCTGCAGTGACTTTGGATGTAGATGAGCTGGCTTCTTTTCTGAACTCTAAAGAAATTTAGAATATATTTGCAACCTGAGTAGCAGTGAGAGACAACTGATGCAGGACCTGAGCCATCAAAGCTGTCAGACCTGGGCACAGGCCTCTTGTAGGAGATTATCTGGCTAGGTTAGAGTTTAGCTGGCACAGTCCAAGGTCAGCTCCTTCACTGATAAGAGCTCTTGTGAAGAAAGCTGCAAGTTATGGCCTGTCCCTTGTTTCCTGAGCCTTTACTGCTGGCCCTACCCCTGCTCCATCACAGCCTTGCAGCATCTGCATCTGTGGCAGTCCTGTACTGACACAGCTCTGAGCCAGACCCAGGGCTGCTGCCTGGCATTCCTTGGCATCAGAGGTGCCCCAGCACTGCAGATTTGCTGTGTGATCACTGGACTGTGTCTGGCTGATCACTGCCTCCTGCCCTCATCTTGACCTGGACCTGCCAATTTCTGCCCCCAGCTCTGTGTTGGCGAGGTCACTGCTGGAATCTTCTTTATTAACCCTCTTTGTTCCCAGCCTCCTGGGCCTTGCAGAGCCCCCTGCCCTCGCTGCTCCCGGACAGATTATCACAGTGGGGACCTGTGGTAAAGCTCCAGCTCAAAAATGGTTCCCAAGGGAAATGAGGGGCAGGTCCTTGCTCCTGGCTTTCTTCACAGCAGCTCTTATCAGTGACTGAGGTGATCTTGAACTCAGCCAGCTGGACAGTTTGCTTAGCCAACTAAATCCTAGGAGGGGGATGTGTTCTGGGCCATGAGAAGATTCTCATACCTGGCTGAGCACCAGTGCTCCCCTCTGTCTTCTGGATGGCTCAGACACACTTGCAAGGCTTGCATGCTCAATAATCCTGCTCCCCTGGTCTTTCACAGCTGCATGTTCCTTGCTCCCTGTCCAGCATTGTATACAGTTCTTCCTGTTACTAGGAATTTTGTGGTCCCAGAGCCCCTCTTGCTCTTGTTTCAGTCCTTATTGAAAAGTTTAACAAGCAATATAACACACTTTTAACTTTATTAACCCAGAGTCGTCACGTGCTGCCAGAGGGATCCTGGTGAATTCCAAACCCTCGGGCCTGTGAAATGCCTCCCAAGCCTGTGCCCCACTTGTGTGTAATTTGGGAAGCATGACCCTGCTGAAGTGTAGAGTGCTGTGCCCTGTGTCCCCCTAGGGCAGGGAACACCATATCCTGCAGGAGGCTCATGGCTGAAATGTTTATCTTCTGCTTCAGTGCTGAAGATGATTTGTTATGTTCACTGTTTGTTGGGAAGGGATAAATGCTGGATAACCACCAGCTTTTTGAGGCAATCTGTGACTGGATTAGGTGCAGCAGTGCCTGTGGATGGGGAGTTCCTCTAAGAAGTAAGGAGATCACCTCAGCCTGTTTTTGGCTTGATGTTGCAAAGCTGGCACTATTCTCTTGAGACCTCCCATCAGCCCAGAAAAACAGCAACTGTCCTCATTTTTTAGAGGATACCCCATCAAATGTGGGTTACACAGGTTGATAGAATTACCTGGTTCCAGTATCAATGATATCTTATTTTTCCTTTCGTGCTTTGTTGATGTATTTACCTGACAGTCAACTCAGACTTTTTATCTTTAGTGGGGAAGAGCACGAGTCCAAGTAGGGAAGGGGAATAAGTCTAACAGTATATGTGAGGAAAGTAGATTTATTCTCACTTATGTGGATTGGAAATTGACAGAACATGAATAGGGTGCTTTCATCTCTCTTCTTTCTTCTCTTTCCACCACATCTCCTTAATGCTGCTCCTACTCTAGGTTATATTCCTTAATGCCTCATTTTTCTTAATCATAACAGTTGTTTTATCATATCCTAATGTGTTTTCTGATGCTCTGCAAGACAAAGAGATGACATTTGTCTTCCAAGACTTTTTTAATGTCTATTTTTAGGCGCTGAGGACTGGCTGAGAAGGAAATTTGTCAGCCCTGTTAAGGCACCGTTTGAGATAAATCTCAAATTGCAAATGGACTGTTGAATTTGCACCAACAATTCTTTTAGGTTTTGAATCTTAATTTAGAAGTAGACAAGCCCAATGAAAAGGCTGGTGGTGAAATATTGAGTCTTTGGAAGTGAAGAGGTGAGGACAGGGACGTGGTTGGTGGGGAGTGAGTCTGTCAGGTAAGCCTAGTTAAAATAACTTTAAATGAATTAGGGACGGGGTGGGTAAATTATTCTGCACTGAGCTCCACACAGCCATATCTACAGCTGCACCTGAGCTGGGGAGTTCTGTAGCTAACTCAGGTACCTCTGCACTACAGACATACCCCGAGGTAAAGAGAATATAAATAGGGCTGCAAGGCGAGGGACAGAGCCAGCAGCCAATCTGCAGAGGGCGGAGGAGCCGGGATCAAACCTGCTGCCAGGGCTTTGAAAGTCATGAAAAGCCAGAGCCTTAGTTTGCTCACACAGGCACAGCTCCTCTGGGCTTCGGGGAGAAAGTGTCTGAGGGGCTCTCAAAGTACATGTGCAGAGCCAGCCTTGTTGTGCTAAAAAACAAGCTCTGATTAACCGTGCACGTGGCAGGAATTTCGCATTGCCGCTAAAGCAGTGAAAAGTCCTGAAAGATCTCCGTGACATTAATTTTAGTTCATTTGAGATAATCCACGGAGGGCTTAAATAATACATGAGATTTATGCCGTGGAAGATACGCAGTGTATCTTCTCAGCCTCAGTGAGAAGAAATTTGCCTTGTTGACACCGACCAGGCGAACCAGCAGACAGGACAAAAGTAGTTTTTCATCGGAGTATCGCTGCCTGTTTCTTCTCCTGCCTTTCATCTCTCACTCCCTTTCTTTCCCACCTCCCATTTTTTTTGTTGATTGGTGTCACCTCACATGCTTAGGATGTCTGCCTGTCTGCTCGGAGTGTGAACACATTCCTCGGAATGCTGATTTGTTCGTTTCACGCCAGTGTCAAAATGACTTATTAAATTCGGCACCTCCTGATACTCGGTGCCTGATGTGTTGCTATCCAAACATTAAATGACAATAAGCATATGCAGCCGCTGGGCCTAGCAAACTCATTTACTTTGATAAAAATGTCATGGCAATATGCTTTAAATCACTGTCCTTTTCATCATTGTTAATTGCCAGCTCTAGACCTCTTTCCTATGCGTGGTGCAAGTGTTAGGATGCTGCTCCTCCTAGCCTGATTAAACATTATCTTTCCTAACTGTAGAAATCTCTTTCAGTGGCAGTGTTATTTCATCAAGAGATGGATTTTGCTCTTAATTAGCCAACACGCCACCAGGGATACTTCAGTCATGGGTGTGAAAAAGCCTCCAGCAAAAGATTGTTCCCTGGGATTAAAAAAAAAAACAAAACAAAAAAACGTATCAGTGACTTGGGGATAATTGGCAGCTTCGGTGACGGTGCGTTGGCTCTGGCAGTGACAATATGTTCTGGTGTAATATCAGTGTACCTGCTTCTGTCTGCCTTCCAGTTGGCTCACTGCGGGCTCAACAAGAGCAGTTCTGTGTATAACGATGTGTGCCACTGAATGCTGGGGGTGGGGAGCCGTGCCCCACCTCCTCTGCTGTCCCTGGGGAGCTGCACAGCTTTCACAAGGCACGGGGTTTTGTGTTCTCCTCAGCAAAAATCCACCTCTGCCCATCCGTGATGGCTTGAGCTTGATGGTGGATTTGGACTTGGATATTCCTGTTAATTTCTTGCTGCTAGTCATGTGCTTAATTTGGGCTTTTGCTTTCCTTTTGTCTTTAGGAGCTAGTTGCTTCTATGGTCAGGAAGGTTTGACCAACTGAATTCCTGGTGATATTTTTCCCAAAGTAGTAGGAAAAAGATGTTTAAAAACAAACAAACAAACAAATTATTGAATCCTTATATTTCTAGGGAATATAAGGTTATTTGTTGTGGTAAGGTTATTTGCAATGAGAGAATAGAATTTCAGGCATCTTTGCCAAGACACCCATTTCACACTCCAGGGATGAGTTTCAAATAAACTGTCTCAGAGCTTGATCAGAAATAGTATCTCAAACATTGATTCAGTCCAGTGGTGTTAAAAAAAAATATGTATCCTGAACAGAAATGAGAATTTTATTAATAAAATATTACTATATTTTGTAAACAAGTTCTGAAAAGGGGGGCAATCGTCTGTGTGTCAGGAAGGAAATCCATGCTGCTTAATGTGTGGAAGTATGAGAGCATGTCTGTCACATTACACTGCTGCCTGAACCTATTCTAACATTTGCAGACTCAACCTAAATTCCTTCGAGACATCAAACCCAAACACTCTCATTTGGTATAAATGTGCTCCATCCAAAGCTTGCAGAAACCCATGACAAGTTTTGGGATGCGATTCTAATTGTCACGAAGCACTTCCAATTACTTAGTGTGCTTTCTAAAGAGAGAGAGAGAGATACAATTTCATCAGTCAGAGACCTCCGAATGGAATGAGCTCTAACACATCCTTCACACTGTGAGCCTGTCAAGCTGCAGCAGAAAGAAATGTGATCAGGCATTTGGAGGTGCCTGCCTTGTAGCAGCCAAGCAGAGGTTGTTGCTTTGGTGTCAAATGAAATGAGGAGATGGTTGGACTTTGCAGGGTCTATCTTCTCCAGATAAAAGGCCAGTGACCTTTTCACATCAAGCCTGGAGAGAAGGGCCTGGTTAAGGGTGATATGCAAAAGTGTTGGCAAGAGGGCTGGTTCATTAGGGCTGAATCTCCTTTCTCTCACCTTAGGGAAGTAATTTAAGATGTGTCTGTCACATTGCTGTGTCCTCACGGGGTGGTGGATCATTCTTTAAAGGCAGAAACACAAAGAGAAGCACTCTGAAATGTTGAAGCGATGCGTTTCTTTTAGAGGAATGCAGAGTATTTTTCTTTTGAGCTTTTGGATGTTTTGAAGTGTTTTGATTTCAAAATTATCTGCCCAGAAGAAGGAGTTAATTAAAAAAATGAAACGGGATAGTTTCAGAGTGCTGCAAAATCTTGTACTGAGCAGACATACTGGAAGTTTTATTTTGATTTTTGTTTTCCTTTGGTTGGATGTCAAAGAATTAAAAAGGTATTGTCATTTCCCTTCCCATCCTCAATCCAGTCACAAAATAAAAGGTCTTTGTTATTGCTAGTAGGAAGCCACTTTTCTAAAAACATTTTTGAATTATGCTCCACCAGACAATTCTGGCTATAGGCCACTCTTGTGGACCTTTCTGAATGCCTTAGAACAGTTTGAATTAGTTCCTTATGAAAAGAAGAGGTTGCATTTGTGTACCTAGATACAGCAGTTACTCCTGAAGTGGCAGAAAAGAACCACACCATTTCAAACACCTTTAACCATTTCAAACACCTGTTTTCCTACAGGTAGTTTGCCCATGCCAACAGGTAATTTACCAGTAAGCCTTTCCACCTGTGTATGTGCAAAATTTGGGTTGCAACATGAATAAAGCACTGAGTGCTATAATGCAAAGTAATTTTGTTCAAGTTTTTAGCAGGCAGTGTCAGCCTTGATTACTTCACTAGACTCACATGTTGTGGGGGGCAGCAGATTAGGATTTGCTAAGAGGGTGCACCTGTGTACCTGATTTGGTTGGATTACTCACACCTGAAGTGGCAGAAAAGAGCCACTCAGCATCAGTTTCTCTCATGCTCTAGTAATCCATTGTGGATTATTATCGGGATCAGCTTGGGAAGGTAATACGATTTTAACACTCCAGCAAAGGGTAGGAAAGGAGAAAGAAAGAAACTTCAGGCAGCAGTTGACATCTATCCTGTGATGTGAACAGTGAGTATTTTTCAGACTTGTGAAAGATCTTGTAAAGGGGTAGAACAAGCATGAAAAAGGTCTGAAAGACAAAAACAAAATAGGATTTTGCGGAAGAGAAATGAATGTTTCTGGAGATAAAAAAGATTTTTTTTTCTTTTAATATGTCTTTCAGGTAGCATATTAATATAAATTATGCTTTGTTTTTGGTATTTTATAGGCCATCCAGGGAATTAACTTATTATACTTCCTTATAGAAAGAATAGATGGCTCAGAGAAGATGTCCAGGTCTGGCAGGATACTGGGATGTGGGTGCTTTTGGAAAGGGTACAGTTATCAGAGTGCTTGATTTAAACTGATGCTGGCTGTTGATTAAAAGACCCTGCCTTGTTTGTGGAGAAAATTTAAAACAATCTTGGTTTTGTTTCTTCTCTGGTGTGCAATGGCAAGGCAGCGTTGAAAGTATTTTGTGTTGATGCAGAAATACACGAGGGGCTAATGATCACCTTTACTACTTCCATAGTTTTTCATTTAACTCTTCTCATTCAGCAAACTGTTTGGATGGGGTATTCGAGTTGATGGAGGCAAATAGTACAGTGGGATGAAAATATTCACATCAAAGAAGACACTGAAAAGATGTGGAGATTGGGCCCAGTCAGGTTTCCATAGTTAGAATAAGAATCCCTCAAATAAACAAGCAGAAAATTGTTCTCATCTCCGGTGCCTTTGAGTCTGTTAAAGTCAAGTAGAACCGACAGAGCTGCTCAGTGTCCCTGTGTCTGAGTTAACAGTGGTGCTGTTCAGACAACAGACAGAAACCCTTCAAACTCTTCTGCATACTCACGTGCATGTTTTTGGAAAGAATTCCTCATTATTAGAGCCATTATTAAAAGAAATACCCCTAACGTTTTGTTTATGGTGTTGAAAATAACATAACGACGCTCCTTTGCACTGTATATTACTTTAGCTGAGAATACTTTTGGATGGAAAGGGATCTCAGGAAAGCTTTCCCAATCAGGAAAGCAGAGACAGAGTTGGTGGGCCACCAGTAAGAACTATTTGCTGGTTTGTTTTTGATGAGTGGTGAAGAGTTAAACAAAGCTGGAAAACTCTAAGTTTGTGGCAATGCTGCTGCACGCTGTTTTCTGGTTAAAATCTGTTGTCACAGCTTTATCATCCATGTAATCAGGTGTGATATTGGCTCTGTGTAGCCCCTCCTGCCTCTGCTTTCTCCCAGTTTACTCTGGGAAGAAGCAGAGTGGTAGGAGAAAGAAAGAAAGAGAACAGAAGCATTTACTTGGTCTGAAGTGCTGTTAAAAGGACATCTATGGGCCACTTATTTCATAAGGTTTCATTCTGTAAATGCCACTTGAACTAAAATATTCCCTTTCATCTTTCTGACAGAAATATGACACAGTAATTCTTTGTGAAAATGTAGATGATATGCTGCAGTAGTTACAGTGAGTTAGGATTAAGTGGCAAATGCCTACTCTTAAAGGCTTAATTAAAGACACAATAGCTCTGGGAGGTCATTATTGTAATTACAGTGCTGCCTATATTGTTGTAACCGAGTACATGGTTGTAGTGTCATGTTATCTCTACACAGCATCCTGGTTTGATGAGGCAGCTATTGCATACATTCCATGGGCTGTGATTTGCATGAGCTTTTTTGCTACTCTGTTTAAGCCTGAAAATCTGATTCAGGGCTCGGTTTATTTTTACCAGTTTTATATGGGTACAATTCCATTAACTTAAATGTGACACCACCTTAGATTTTTTTTTTTTTACCCCCATGTGCTGGAGGAAAACCAGGCTCTCTGGCTTTGGTTACAACCTGGAGAAATTAAGGAAAGGGCTGAAACATGACATTTGTCTTAACGGTCTCCGTGTATACAGAGATTAAGATGAAATAATGGTTTTCATCCTTACTTAATCCACAGACAGTTTGAAGAGTAGATCCACAACAGAGGGCCTGTGTGAAATTAAATCTTAATGTTATAGAATGCAGCAATCATTTTCAGCAGTGTATTTGGGGGCTGTCTAACATATTTACCTTTCCTATTTTTTCCTTCCATTCTTATATTAAAACCCTGAAGCAGTATGACTGTTGTTGCTTACCATGAGAGGGAACCCCACGACTGACTAATCCCATACCTGGAAGTATTTTAATCTGATTATTTGGGAAGGGGATTGCAGTGATAGAAAACAAAGCAAGGTGAAAGACAGTGTGGGTACTAGTCTGAGTAGAGTTAGGGCAAGGTAGATCTCAGGGAGCTCTATCTTGCAAGATTAGGCTTGAGTGGACAGCTGAAATGATGTTTGTGGGATGAAATCCAAGTGAGTTTAGATTTCAGTGGAAAGGAGCTGGAATTCTTTTATTGAGGCACCTCCTCTGAGAGGACTGAAAAAAAGATTAAACCAGGTACCCAACCATTCCATTCCCTGAATATTCAAGCAGGGCTTGCAAAGTGGAACGTAGTCAACAGGAGAGATGGAATTACCCCAAAGGAGAGATGCCTTTGAACTTCAGATCACCTCATGTACAAGTAGCTATTTGAATTCTTCCAGCATGTGGCAGTATCCTATCTTTTAGGTTATTGCCTAAGAGTTGGTCACAGGTCTTAATTTACTTGGCTTATGTTGCAAGCACCCAACAACAGAAACAAAAGCTCTTTTTACATTTTATCTTGGGGTAGGATTTGCCTCATTTCAGTTATCTTTAAAATGCAGTTTGTTGTTGAGAATAAATCAGGCACTGATTAGTTTTCATCCATTTTGTCCATTTGTAGGTTGTGCAGGTTCTAGTCTCATTATTTTAACTGCTTTGTTCTCTGACCACTTCTCTGTTCCTCTTAATTAATAACTGTCCTCATAACATCACACCCAGAAATGAATGTAATGATCCTGGATCTGAGCTGTAGAGCATGAAGATTATGAGTTTTGTGCTCTCTGCTGGGATATTGTCTGCTACCAAACACTGCCTTGACTTGTGTGCATGCACTAACATTGCCTTTCCAACTCTGCTTTCTATAGCTTTTGCTGAGATGGTCTTATTAGTCTTTCTTGGATTCTTCTCTCCAGGATACAGGTCATTTTTTAGATTATGTTCCCTCCAAAGTCTCCAGCCTTTTTTAGGTTACGTTCCCTCTCGAGTCTTCAACCTTACCTTGTCAAGGGGTAACAAGGTTTCTGACAAAGATCCACAGCAAGGTAGACATAAAATAAACATTTGCTTTTTCAAGAGATTTTTGAATTCATTGAACTGTGTTCCTCTACTGGAAATAACTCTTTTGGTAATGTCTTTTTTTTTTCCCCCCTGTGCTGCTTTACTTCAGGGATAAATCCATTCCTCTGTAAGAGTGGGAAGGTACTAAATTCTTGTGAAAGACAGGTTTGTTAAGCTTGAAATAATGGTATCTATCAAAAGAGGGGTGCTGAAAGAATTATAAATTCCTCTGATCAGCCCAGCTGAATGTGGTGCTGAGCTCTGCATACCTGAATTCATGAGTAAAATTCTGGCTGTGGTGTCCATTCAGGACATATCCATTTTAATGAGATTGCTCTGCAAGGAATTAAAGTGATGTGCCTCTTTGCTGGTAGCAAAGCTGCCTGTATGTGCTGTGGTAGGAGGTTGTCAGAGAAAATTTGGATGTTTCCTCCCAGTTATTTTTTTTTCTTCTTCTCTCCTTATCTTTTCTCATGTCTTCTGTGTGAGAAGTAATTTGACAGACAGGAACTCTGAGCTTAAGCAGAAACTGATGAGGTCGTTCTCATACCATTAGTTTATCATTACCCCTGCCAATAACACTATTGATATTATTGGGGCTATAACTAAAATTAAGGGATGTGCTTAAGAGTACAGTTTGGTCAATCAGAGAACTACCAAGTCTCTGCTTTTATATGGAGTGATTATTTTTTTTTTTTAAATGCTCAATCTCCATGGGCTTTCAGCTCCCAGCATCTCCTGCCAGTGCTGTCAGGACCTCTGAGGCTGAGCTGGCTGCACCCTGGCAGGCAGAGCACTGGGAGAGGAGGTCACCACTGGCAGTGGTGTTTAATTTGAGCCTGGGAAGTGTTGCTCGCCCTGGCAGTGCTTGGAGCTGGGAAACTTGGGAAAAAGATCTGTTCTGCAAGTTATTTTGATTTTAATTCTCTACCCCTTCCACCCACCCCTGATTTTTTTTTCCTTTTCTTTAATGAAACTCTTTCAAGGCTTTTAGTTTCTAAAAATTAGGGAGGGTGGGACTCGTGTACTTTTTTTAGTTGTTGGAGGCAGGAGATAAAGGAGGACAAAAAAAAAGAGGAACACAACCTAGAAGATTAATTTTTTTTTTTTT
>VXBN01007628.1:228893-250693 GCA_013397395.1 Sinosuthora webbiana | reverse complement strand
GGGGGGGGGGAGCACTGGTAGATGATCCCAGAGCTGTAGCAGAGGATGCTTCATTTCTGTTCTTTGTGGTGTTTTATACTTGTAAGTATCTGGTGGGTATTTCTGATAGGTGCCAGGAGTCATTCTGTTGGATTGAGTGATTTTATACTCTTACAAAACTCTTTAAAAACCCCCTCTCTGTTCTTATGCTGCCTCTGTATAAAACCCAGGGCAGACCTTATCACTTTCTGTTCTCTGTGATGCTTTCTAGGTCACATTGCATTACTCTGCTTGGCAGAAAAGGCAAGTTCAGTGGGAAGCAAGAATGAATATTTAGCTGGTAGTATACCCATGCTGCAATTTTATTTTTTTATTTATTGTTCAGGTATTGGTTTGAAACGTAGTTTTTGCAGACTGCCTAAGTCTAAATTCTTCTTGTGACTTTCCCACCTGTTTGAATTCAGACTTTGCCGTTTTATAGATTGGTTTATGGGTTGCATGACACATAAATCACAGGTTGCATTGAGGAAACATATTTTGGTCTTTGATATTTGTAAGGCAAAAAATATGTCTGGGTGTTAGCCTTGGAAAGATTTTTTTTCCTGCTTTTAGAAATGTGCCCCTCTTTCAGAATTCTGAGCAAACAGACGGGGAATTCACAGTAGCTTGAGTGCATCCAAGACCCAGCTTTGTCTGAAGCCATAATGAGCCTGATTAAAAGACTTTTTCGGTGCTAAAAATGTTGCTTGAATTCACTGAACAAAGCCAATTGAGGAGTCAGCTGTTGCTTCAACCTCATATGTGTGTCAGATGCTGGAGGAGAACAAAGTTGACATTCCCACAGAATAGAGCTCCAGGGAGATTTCGAGGAAATGTTGCCAAATACCAGGCTCCTTCACTGAATGCTTCCACTCTGCCTCATGAATCCAGAGCAAAATATTTGGATACAGAAACACTTGTCTCATGACAAAAATCCCAAGTTTCTTCTAGAGTATTTACTCAAGTCGATGGCCTTTGAGTTCCAAGTGCCAGTGTGTGTTTATATTCGTGCCATGTCCTGCAGATCTCCATCTGCTTGTAAAGTCTTCCAGAGAGAGTGAGAATCTGAATTTCTGGAGAAATTGCTTTCAGCAGAAGTAAATCCCATCCTCCAAGTACTTCACCAGTGTCTGCTCCCACTTAGTGCATCTCAGTTGCTCCAGCTGCTCAAATCTAAGCACAAATTTAAAAATAAAAAGAAGAGGTGAAAACAATTAACATGTAGTCTAATGTTAATACTGTAAATCACTATTGCCAATGCCAGTAGTGTGCATTAGAGAACTCTGAAATTCCAGATATGCAAAATCAGGAGCTTCCTATGCAAATGAAAGGCAATTGGAGCTGGGCCATATGTTATCAAAGATGCAAAATAGGTATCATATATTAGGTAGATCTGCACTTTGTTCCTCTATTGGGTTGCCTTTTTGTTGTCTTCCTCATCAGAGAACTTTCCTAAGTACTTTATCCCTTCTTGCCTCCGGCTCCATCCTGTTTTGGGACAGTGTGCAGTCGTGGAAAATGTTCTGTGACTATGCAGGGCTCTGACCCAGTTATATAATTTCTAGTGCTATCTTCTTATGGGAACACAGAATTTTAACTGTGCTTTGGAGAAAAGCTACTTTGTGCTTGATGTGTCTTCTTACCCCTTTGTTACTTGCTGTCAGAATAAGTACCAGGACTGTTGGGCAGTCAATTTTCAGAGGATGCTATGTGAAATTGTTTTATACGGCAAAAGAAAAGCTAACCCCCAGATTTTGCTTATCCCACCATTCTGCCCAAATGCTCATTATCAGGCTTTTTTTCAACTATGCCAAAAGCCATGCTGTGTGTGAAGAGTCATTTCTGAAAAATCAGGATATCACAATTTACCCGTCAGGGCTAAATGAGGGGGTTTAATGAATTCCAACACAAAAATTCCTAGGGTGGTTGTACTAACAGCAAGTTGCTTTAAAAGGACTATTTTCCTCTACAGGGATTTCAGTAAAGAGACAATGTTTATTTTTTCAGTGGAAAATTGATTGTAACTAAGAGGATACTTGGCTTGAAAGTGGGGAATTATCATATCATATGATTAAATGAAAGCTTACCTTGTTATAAGGTAACTAGACATATCCCAATAGAATTGAGACAATGTTTGATTAAGCCAGATTTTCCTACTTTAAATTCAAGGAACAAATTAAAGAATAATTGAGATCCTTTTCAGATCTTTTATAAGCTGAATATATAAAGCTGCAGCTCCAGGTGGCAAAGCAATTAGCTGATGAATAAAATCAACCACACTGTCATTCGTCAGATGTTTAAATTCTATAAGCCAGATAAATTAATGTGTTCCTTAAGCCAAATAAACGGTCACGCTCTTCATGTTACCACTGAGCTCCCCTGGGAATGGGCTTGGGAACATGTTGATAGAAAATCTAGGAACTGTCTCATCAGAAGGGTCATAATTAAATTGCCTGGTTTTGCATGTCTGAAAGAAATGTTCCCTTTCATTGAAAAGATGGCTGTGATGATGTTCTGTGCTTTATCAAATGGGAGGATAAGTTAGGAAGGATGAGAATTTGAATTTGAGGATTTGATCTCTTGCTGAGGATGGGATTTTGGCCTCTGAGCTGCTGGTTGAGGACTGGGAATGGCACAATCTGCAGCACAGTTTGATTTGCTTGTGCCCAGTTTGGCTTTAGAAGTAATATTGGGGCAGTTGAGTGAGACCAGTTAATCTAAGAGGAGCTATTTGTCTATCAGCAGCTGAACTGGAACTGTGTTTTTTAACTTCAGCCTTTTTTGTGGCTGTGTTTAGAATGTGGGACTGTACTGTAAAAGTCTTTCCCCTTGTGCTGAGGGGTCAATCTGAAATGGTGATGTGCCTGCTCAGACTCTTTGATAGTCAGTGTCCAGCCAACAGAGGCATATCCTCAGCCCAGTTTAAAGTCTGCAGTGCTTTAAATCAAAAAGCTGGCAGGCAGAAATCACCTCTTTCTATGTAGACCTGCTGTCGTAGATGATTTTGCAAGCACTTGACTCCACATCTTTGGTAACAGGGAGGGGCTAGACTATACTATATATGCTGGGCCCACAGACAGAGAAAATGCAAACTCTTGACCATTTTGATGCTTGTCTCCTTCATTACAAACCTTGGGTGGGTTCTTCAGGTGATTAGTAACACAAGCACCATTGAATGAGTGATAAAGGCAGTCTTGCACTGCAGAATCATTCCCCTTTAGTGAAATACTGCTCCTCAGAGTGATAACTCAGTGTCAGGACACTTGATACCTGGTTTGAGACATGAGCTGATGTTTGGGGGTGTATGTGTGCTTTCCCTGCCTATTTTATAACCTGCCAACTGGCTTATAAATGCTGCTGTTCCTTAAAACTCTTCCTTATTCTCTTTTAAAGAAAAAAATAATTAAAAACTGTAAAAAAAAATGTTTTGAAAAGCAATACATATTCTATTCTGCTCGAATTTTGCTCAAGCGGTGCTTTTATGTAACCTGAGTTAGTTTTTGGATGCTTCTGGTTTTCAGACATTCAGAAACAAGAAATAATGGAAGAGTTATTCTCTGCCTGGGATTTAAGAAAACCTGGAAATGCACTACTGAGTGCATAACTGCATGATAAAGCAGCTGTCACAAATAACTTGAGGCAGAATGGGTGGCTGTTTGAAGGCCACGGAGGCCCAGCAGTGGAAACAGATAGAAACTGACTTTGATTTGATCTTTCATACCTCTCTGATGGATTTTGGTTCTTTAAGAGTGAGTAAAGATCATCAATCCACGTTTGAAACTGTATTTTTTAAGCTTCTATTTAAACATCTAGTACTCCAGGCAACTGAAAGTATCTGTAGGAGGTATTTATTTTGAGAATAGTGAGATGTTGGCAATCAGTGTAGAACAGCAAGTGTTGACAGACTTTATTTATGGGTGCATTTCACAGAAATTTGGTAGAAATTTCAGTGAACTTGTCAGTTCAGCATCTGTTTTGTGCAGCTCAGAGTGACACTCAAGTCTCAGAGCTTGCAGTGGAAACATTTATGTCCTGTGACAGGGAGAAAAGGGAGATTAAAACCACTTGGGCTGGTCGGCAAAGGGAGTGATAAGCAGAAAATCCTGCAGAAAATCTCTTGATGCAGAGATTACTTGAGTAGTCTACTTTCTTTGGGGGCATTTCATAAAGAAACATTTATTCTGAGGCCTTATGCACACAATTCTTTATACCCAGTGGGGTTTGCTGTGCAGACTTTGGCGTGTACCAGAACTCTTCCTATTGAAATGACTTTCTGGAGTGAGGGTTCAATTTCTGCTTTCTTGGCCTTTTTTTCCTTTTTCTTTTCTTCCTTTTTTTTTTTTTTTTTTATTTTTTTTTTCCTGGGAATTCTTTGGTCTGAAGAGTAACAGGGAAGATGAAGTAGGTTATTAGAGCAACATGCATTGTTTTGAATTTCTGATCAACTGAGAAAGCAGGAAAAGCTCTCAAATCAAGCCATGTTTGGTGCTCAGCCCACAGGAGTGAATGTCCTGGGGAGACAGTTTTACCTGCCTGACCATAACATCTGACAAAACCAAGGAAGAGACTTCTTGTGATGTAGAAGCTCTGAAGAATGGGGTCTCTCAACTGCTCTGTCATTGTGGCAGCAGTTTAACGTGTCCTGTGCTCACCAAGAGGGAGATGAGGGTGTATAATGCTAATGTGATGGTTAGATGTTAATGTCTGAAAACAGAACTTACTGACCAGCATTTTTTTCATAAATAAACACCCAATAGGTGATTTCAGTGACCAACAGCATTAAATTATCTATATCATGATAAAGGTTCATGACCAGGAAACAGTTCTGTGAATGAGAGCAGCAAGAAACTCCCCCTAGTAATGAAAAGTGACTGAAATCTGAGGGAGCTGTTACACCACTTAATTTTTACACATCTGTGTCACAGTTTTACCTGTGTCCTGAAGACATCTCTGGCCATTATAGCCCTGCTGCTTCAGGCCACTTCCCTTTGAAGTCGTGGGGGCTGCTCACAGGCTTTGGGTCCTGCTCATGCTGAAGTGTCTGCTGCCCTGGCACGTTTAGAGGTGCTTGTTGGAGTCCTAGAAACTTAGAATTTGGGGTTTTAGGGTATAGTAATATGTATGAGTCAAGATGGAGGATTTTAGATGTTGTCTTTGTCCTTCTTCTTCACCTCCTTCTTCCTGGGTTTGAGTAGTTTTCTGTAATTGGGTGAAAAAGTCTGCACTGTGGGCCTTGGGTGGTCATTATTGGGTCAAGGACATGAATAATAGAGGTATCACCTTAGTGTTAGGTGGTTGTTGCTTAAGGGACCTTGGAAAGAGTTAGAAGCACTCCATTTTACCTCATTTCCCTAACTTACTAGTTAAGCTCGTGGCTTCTGAGCCTGTAAATACTGTAAATAAATAAGATATAATGAACATTCCAAGTCCAAACTCGACATCTTCATTTCCCTTGTTATTCATCCTGACCTTGGCAAAGGAAAAAAGAAGCCTCCACCTTTACAGGTGCTGGGATACTTCAGCTCCTGTAGCTGGTATTAAGATTAGACCTGGGCATCAGTGTGAATCAGTCTGTGCCCCAGAACAGACTAGTTGGAAAGTGAAGGGAAAAATGGTGTGGTGACTCAGTTTCCCAAGAGGAAATAGGGAAGGGGAGGCACAGAGCAGCCCTTTCTGAGTGTCCTGCCCCCTATTTTGTAATTTCACCAACTCAAAATGCATCTGAAGTGTCAATTTTGATTGAGCATTCCCAGCAGCAGGTACCTGGGACTGATGTTCATATTACTTTATGAATAGTGACATGAGCTTGGCTAGCTTTTGAATATAAAGCTGCAATCTGGTTCCTAGCTTTGCCATCTAGGGTAAACTAAAAGCATTTATTGCGAATAATGGTAGCCACAGAGGAAGGCCTTCACCAAGTACCTCTGTTTATATTCTGTTTGGATTGTATATGAAAGATGTTGTCTCGCTTGCAGGTTTTAAAGGAAAATTTTTTGGTAGAAACCTTTAGCTATACTTGTAAGTAGATGACAAAAACACAAAACATGGTCATCATCTCAGCACAGATAATCACTGCAAAGAACAAACCCGTGGTTTTAAAATTGGCACAAATATGGAAACATTTGGCCAAATGTAAACAGTCCCCTCTCACAGGACTGACTTAATTCAAGATAAAGCATAAAAGAATTTTCCTCCCATCACAGGAGAGCAGTTACACAAAAAAAAAAAAAGATGGCTTTGAATTTCTTGTTCATAACAAGTGAGTAGAAAATCTTTGTTTGCCCAGCGTGGCTGGGTGCAGTTATGGATTTGTGGGTTTGAGGGGAAAATGGATGATAGCCCCCCTATTAGTATTTATTAATTTCTCACATCTGTTCTCAGTCAGTCGAGTGATATTTATTAAAAAAATATCTTCAAGGCATGCCTAACTCAAATCTTCTGCCTTCTTGCATACATATTAGTTGAGCTAATGCTCGTGTTTAATACTTAAGTAGTTTGCTGAGTCTGAGCTTCACTGTCTTTACAAAGAGAGCTGGAAATGGAGAATCCAGTCTGTCCACTATTGAGGAGCTGTGAAATGTTTTGGTGCTGCTATAAAATTTGACTTTACAGGTTGATAGCCTGCTTAGGGGTTTGCAGTACTCACTTGACTTTGCCTTAAAGATATGCAAAACTGAGTAAATGTAAAATTTTTTTACGGTGTGCACTAAAAATATTGTCTTCCTGTATTTTTCTCTTCATTTTCTTCCCATCTCCATCACAGTCTCTGTAATATTCAGTTATCTGTGAAGGAAATGTTTGGCTTGCATGCAATCTGAGGTTGCACACAGCCAAAATCTGTTTTCCTTCCCCCAAAATGAGTAACCCAAGGACTGAAGTGTTTTCCCACACTTTGCAAAAACGCGTATTTTAAGCAATATTTTGACGACGTTTTTGAGCCCAATTTAAGCCCCAAATGAAGACTCTATTTTTCCCTTATCCTGCTCCATGGAAGTATTCTGCTACTGGAAAACAATTTAACAGAAGCTGCAGCGCAGCTGTTACCAACTGAGTATTAAGAAATTGCAAGAAAACGAGGCCCTGTGTTATCATATTAATAATATATTAGCATGGAGGTGTATATCCTGCAGGACAGAGTGGTGTACAACAGGAGTGGAGCTAACAAATGGCATTGCTGTGGAATGAGGAATCACAGCTCACAAGCAGCCAAGCAAAGCAGGAACCTCAGGGTAGCCTTCTGTACTTCTTTGCTGGGTCTTCTGAGAGATGATGCAGTGAATGGTTTGTGTTCATCTCCGTGTTGTGTGCTGTTTTTATACGTATCCTCTTTGCTTATTCCATGATTAAAGGGTATCTGCATGAATGATGCAGAAGACTGCAGTGATGGATTGGGTTATGTGGTGTTATGAGCATGTTGTTACGGTGTTAAGTGGTCCCTTTCCTGCCTCCAATATTTTGCACATTGCATCCAAGGGCAGAGTTCCACAGCTGGTGGGTTGTGGGGTTGGGCACAGCTCCCGTTTACCTCCACTGTTGCCTAGCCCACTCTGTGTCCTTTCTTTCCAGAAGAGTACCACGGCAAGTTCAGTAGAAAATCACCAGCCCAAATAAGCCTAAATTTGTTTAGCATTGCTTTTCAGGAGGTTATTAATCATGTGTAAATCTGAGAGACCTAAACAATAGTTTAAAACTATTTTTAGGCATTTCGAGCAATTAATACCTTGACTATCCTTGCTCTTGGTGTTTTTGCTCTTTTTTTTTAAAGAAAAGGCAAAGAGCTCCAATATGATGATTTAATAAGTCTGAAATAGCTGGTTATGAGAATTTTAGCACTGGGAAGAAAGGAGTCACTTCAGAAATGCTGATTTATGTGATCTGTGTCACAGCTACTACACATCAGCGTTTTTCTGTCAGAGGCTGGTGAAGGCTTGATTTCTTTCCTGTGGTTTTGCTCCTGGAGTTGGAATGACCTGCTTCCTTTAAGGTGCTGCCCACAAAGGAGGGTGCAAGCGTGTCTCTTGATGAAAAATGCGCACAAACCTTTTGGAATAGGCAGCTGAGAGATTTGTGTGCTCACCTAAGAGGTCTGAAAGGCACATGGAAATGTCCTGCAGTTAAATGTGGATTTGGCTGTTTGGCAGTGCTGTACCAAGGGTTTCTGAGTATTCCAGGTGACTCCTTCCCTCAGCTAGTACAGCTCTGGGCTTGTCTCTGCTTAAGCCTCTGCTTGCCACTGGCTTTTGCAGATGTAAAATGATATAAAAAACACTTCCTTGCAATCTCGTGGAGGGTTTGGTGACAGTGTGCCAGAGGGAATGAAGGGATGCAGCTGTTTCTCTGTGCTTTGTGGGCATATTGCACTTAAAAGGAAAACGTCTCTTCTCCAGCTCTGTGCCAGTCAGCACACAGCTGAACCTGGGGAGGAGAGCATCTGGGTTGTCCCAACAGGACCTGCTGCCTTCTGGTGGCTTTGTACCTCTCCCTGCTGCCCTGATTCCCTGTTCCACTCCTTGCTGTGTCTTGTCAGTGATGTGAGGCCCTGGGTACCAAGACTGACGAGAGGTAGTCTCCGAATGATGGGTGCAGTTCCCATACAACATCCTCCTTATCCTACTCACTAAAATGTGTAACAAATAATCTGTGCTGGCAGTGGGATTAACACATTTGACCCTTAATGGCTCTGAAGGAATAATTGTGATGTCTCGGGTCAATAACTGCGTGAACTAAGGAGGATTTGCTTGATGCACCATAACGTCTTCTTCAGAGCTGTTCATCCCTTTTGAGGGTCTATGAACCATTGGAACTTTTAAGCCTGTGTTCATTATGCTCTGTTCTCTGTGTGCATGTGGTTAAGGCCTGGGATGTGTTAAAAGTAAACTCTCCAGAATGCTGACAGATCCTCTGATTCCCTTCTAAGATACCACATTTCTGTCTGATTCACAAATATCTTTTTTTTTTAATTGAAATGAGGCCTGCAAGCAATCTGAGATGATACAGTAACAGTCTCTGGGATAGCTGTTGCCTCCACAATCCAACAGGAATTTCTGTTCCTTCTTGCCTTCATGCTGAACTTGTCTGGTCTATTTATATGAGCTGTCAGTCTGCTGGTTTTCCAGAGAAAGGGAAAAGGGGGAGTTGGGGAGAATTAGCTTTTGAGGTTTCTTCTGTAAGGCTTGTTTTTATATGGAATTATTTCTTAAGGTCTCTTTCATTCCCCACCTCTTCTGTCCACATGTCCCCCAGATAAGGGTAAATAGCTTTTGAGTTTGGCTCTGAGGAAGGCAAGCCTGTCTGATGAAACAGGTCAAAAAAATACTTTTACTGTGAAAAGTAACAGCTGTTTTCACCGTCTGCTTGCAGATATAGTTTGGGTATGAAGGAACAACTTAGATCAATGGGAAAAGAATCCACTGAATTAATGTAAAATTATCTGTGTAATAATCAAAGGAAAATGTCATTTCTTGTAAAGAAATGCTTCTGGTCTTAACACATATTTGAAGAGCAAGTCTAGTCAGCATACAATTATTTTTCAGGCAATTTTTCTATTGTGGTTGGTGTTAATGGCTCAGATTCCAGAATACCTGTGTCTGTCACCTCATTTGATGTAACTGTGTGTTATGGATTAAATACTTTGCAAATGAAGGACCTGATCCTGGCAATACTTTCTGCTGGGTGGTATTTGGTCATCAAGAGCATTTGACTTCTTCGGCGTCTCAGGAGAGGAATATTTGCACTCTTGCTAAAAATATTTGCTGCATTTGGGATTGAATCCTTGCAGGAATCATTCCCACTGCCTGATGTGCAAGAATAGCAGCCAAATGGCAAACAGTGCCTGACAAAGAACAGTGTCACCACCATTCCTGGGGTGGTCCTGTGCAGGGCCAGGAGTTGGACTTTGAAGATCCTTGTGGGTCCCTTCCAACTCAGGATATTTTATGGTTCCAAGTCTCTGGGTGCCAATGTGCAGCATTTCTCTGAGAAACTGGTGCTTCCTCACTGCAGCCCCTCTGACATGGGTCTCTATCCTGTGGCTGAAGCAGCCCAGACCTCTGATTTTAGTATCTGAGGAGAGCTCAGCAAGTGCAGAGTTCTTCCTTTACTTTTGGTGTGAAATGTTTAGCCACGTGCTAATAAACAAGAGCTGAGCAGCTCAAAGGAACTAAACTGGCACTAATATTACAGCGGACTTAAAAAACCCAGAAACCCTCTGCTTGAAATTTGCCACTGTCGTTTTTATTTCGTCAGGTGTCAAGGGAATGCATAATGCCATCTAAAAAACCTGTGAAAGGGCCTGATTTATAGAAGCAGGGGATGAGGAGTTTCTCTGTCGAGCAGAACCGTTTCAGTCTATTCCGTTTTCCTCAGAAACCACACGGGAGCAGTGTGGTCCAGCCTTTGAGAAAGGAGCTGCTAGTCTTTCCTCTGGTGACTGAACCTGTCTGTCAGAGGATGTCTCAGTCTGAGATATAAGAACACAGAACTGATGACAAGTAAAATATTTCGCAGAATATCCATCTTTCACTTTGCAAATACTCCTTTGTGAGAAATCAGACTGTCAGTAAGGGCTACTCAGAATACTTACTATATTGAATGAAATAAAGAATAAAGGCTGTATTTTGTGCTGTTACAGTCTGTGATTGGATATTATGAAGTAAAAAAAGAAGAAAAAAAATCCTACGATTTTGATGAGTCCATTAGCCATAATGATCTCATAAATGGAAGTTACCAATATTCCATTTCATATTTCTGACAAGGTGTAGTTACTGAGAAAAGAAAAAAAAATACCTTGGGAAAATACTTCAGGAGCCTTTTGGGTGAAGGCATAGGTGCAAATGTTTAAATGTTACAGGTTTTGTGTATATGTATAATATTGAAATTATTTGAGAATCCCTGTGCAGATTTTTGCATTAAGATTAATAACTTTGCACGTTAAAGGTGTGCACTGGATCCTCTCTGAAAGATCAGGTAGGTGTAGGTTCAGCACAGAGGAAAAGGTCTTTGTAGTGCCTGGTACTCCTAGGAAAAGAGAAGCAAAAGGTTGCTGTTGCTTTTAGTCCCATCACATGGGGTCATAGGATGGGAGCACCATAATGTGCTTTAGGGAAAGATTCCATTGCTCCATCCAGAAGCAGTGATTGTTTGCCTGAGGCTTGTTACAGAGAATGAAAGATCTCTCCTGTCCAGCCAGCCCTGGGGCTAATCCTTTTCTGTCTCTGTAGGTGTTGGTCTAGAGAGACTCAATGCTCAAACTCCTGGCAACACCTACAAAGACCTTTCAGGGGAGGCCAGCCTATAAACCAGAGATAAAGTGTAGAAAAGACAGATTGTTGCTGCTGTTCTCTCCCCGGGTGAGAGCAGTGGTCAAGAAGGCTTTCAATGGAAGAGCTTGGCCCCACATGTCAGGTTTGAGGTGGTGTGCAGGCATTTGCTGGTTCAGAGCCTTAGGGAACGTGGTGGAGAGAGTTGTGTAGGTATCAAATTTGATTTCCAACCAGATGAAATTTCAGAGGCTGAGAATGTGTGTCTGTTTTTACACTCAGACCCTTTTATCTTGTTACTTGTTCCTCAAAGCCTGACACAACAGGACAGAGTGCCTGGAGGGCATCAGGCACAGCATTGTTGGCTGCTCAGGGGAGGGGATTGTCCTGCTCTGCTCTGCACTGGGGCAGCCTCACCCCGAGTCCTGGGGGCAGTTTTGGGCACCACAATATAAAAAAGACATTAATCTATTAGAGAGTGTCCAAAGGAGGGCTGTGAAGGTGATAAAGGGCCTTGAGGGGAAGCTGTGTGAGGGGTGGCTGATGTCACTTGATCTGTTCAGCCTGGAGAAGGGGAGACTGAGGGGAAACCTCACTGCAGTTACAACTTCCTCGTGAGGGGAAGAGGAGGGGCAGGCACTGATCTCTTTTCTGTGCTGGCCATTAATAGGACCCCAGGGATGAAACAGAGTTAGAGGAGGGTTAGATTGAATATTACAAACAGTTTCTTCATCCAGAATATGGTTGGGCACTGAACAGGCTCCCCAGGGAAGTGCTCACAGCACTGAGCCTGCCTGAGTTCAAGAAGTGTTTGGACAATGCTCCTGTGCACAGTGGGTGACTCTTGGGACTGTCCTGTGTAGTGCCAGGAGTTGGACAGATGATCCTGATGGGTCCTTTCTAACAGGGGATATTCTATGATTATATGAGTGAAATTCATGTTTAGCTACTCTAATCTGTGCCTCATCTGATTCACCTGATCCCAAGAGCTTGGCAAATACCAGAACTGACATAACTGAGCACTTTACTCTTGCTGTATTTGCCTCCTCCCAAAAGCAGTGAACAAGGTCAACGATTCTTTACTGACATGAGTGATTTTATTTCAATGGTCCTTAGCCCCTCTTTGTTTATGTGTAGAAAAGACCTCCTATTGTTTAGATACGACTGCTAAGGTCAGTTTTTAGGTTGGTTGTGTTTAGCTAATGATAAAAAGGGCTGAGAAATCTGATCTTTGGTCTTTTACATAAAGCCCCAGCTCCTGGAGTCAAGTACTGAGCTGTTTTGTTTAGGATGCCTCCTTTATTCCAAAAAAAGGGCGAAGATTTTTGCTTCCATTGATTTAGGGGTGAGGTGCAGAAAACTTGAAGAAAAATAATGTGAGCATTAAAAATTGGAAAGCAAATCAAGAACTGTCAGTCCTCTTAGAGCCTGACTCCCTCCAGGATAATATTGCAAACATCGTGTCCTCTGACCACAGCATTAACTAACACTTGTCAAAGCACAATTCAGCAGTTTCACTGGGGGCTGGTTAAATTCTGACCTGCAAAGTACATTAGGGAGTTTGCAGTATCTTTTCCCGTTTCCAAAACTTGGAAGAAATCCCAATATATTTCTGAAACAAACAAATACAATCATTGTGTTTTCAAAAGTAGAAACGGTGGCGTTCAGAAGAGTTACGGTGTCGGCAGTTCTAAATCAGGAGATTCTGAACAGATTTTCAAATCAGAAGATGAAGAATTCAGCATTCTCCTGATGTAGGAGAATCTTTGAAGAAGGTGGCTCTGGGATATCCTGGTGCTGCCCCTGTTCAGAAAAGGTCTGGAGCAAAAGCCAGTCTTGCATGGGGATCCTGTGATCAAATTTGGAATACCTGCTTGCAATAACTATAGGTGTATTACTCAGGAGTGCTACCTGGAAGAGGGGCTCAGTTTGCCTGCAATTTTGGCCATTTTTTGTCAGGTTCTCACAACTTTATTTTTTTTTTTTTTAACTATATTTAAAGCCCACCTCTGGCAAAACCAACCATCCCAGGAGTCTGATGCTTAAAGAAAGCAGTGCAAGTTGCATTATGTTGAACTAGATTTTGCTGCTGGAAAGGTATTCTGTGGTTCAAACATTGATAGTTTGACTCTAATTACAAACAGAGAAGACTCTCAAAGCATATAACAAGATCACTGGCAGGCAGCAAGAGTTTCTTCAAGGAAAGGAGCCTCTGTCATTTCAAAAGCCCAACGTTCTCTTAAGAATGATAAAAAAAAGGTATGATCAATGAGAATACACAGGAGATATGATGTTTCATTAAATGTAGATTACAGTGATCTTTGTCACCTTGCTTTTAAAAAGCAAGGCAGAGAATCAGCACGTAGTAATTTAATAGAGTGAAATTCTTAGTGTGTGACCTCATCTGCTCATTTTTGGGGTAAAGCTCAAGTTAGTGGGGCAGATGCTCGAGTGGGACCATGCTGTTCTTCCACTCTAATTTCCATGCATTGCATCAGTGTGAAATGCAAAGCAACTTGTCCAGGATTAGTAAGATCTCCATTAATATCCTTCCATACGAAAATATCTCTGTCAAGTTTTAATTAAATGAAAACCTGTTAGATAATTTATTAAGAATATGGAAGATGTGCAAAACTTGTGACTCGTTATTTTAAGGGTTGAATCTTCACTTTGAAACTGGCATAAATCCACCAAAAGTCAATGGAAGTATCTAGATTTACACCAGCTGAAAGGATCTGTTCTCAATTTTACTCAGAGTTTTTACGGTTTTTTTTTCTTTTTTTCCCCCCCAGAATGGAAGCAAATGTTGAAAAACAACATACTGCAGTGTTATTAGGCTGCTTGTATCTCAGTCAGCATCGAGAAAATAGCTGCATAACCACACGTTGTGCAGGTGGGATGATCAAAGGTGTGGAGGGAGAAGGTGTCCCCTGTGTAGTTTATTAATTCTGACTGTGACTCTGAAGTCTTGGTGCATGGATCACACTTGGAGCATGAAGCACAGGCTGAACAGCACGTGGCCCATGCAGCTCCCAGAGCAGGGGGCCTGGCAGGCATGCAGGTGGGATCCTGTGTGGACAGTGGGAGAGCTGAAGGCAAGGGGAATCAATCCGGCTGAATCTGCTGGAGGCAAAGGTGTTTGGAGCCCTGAAACTTCCCCAGAAGCAGAGGCAAAGACATTGACTATTAATGGTGCATTTTGGGCTTCAAAGGTTCTGGGAAAAGGGGAAGGGATCTTGGAGGCACATGCAGAGATTGTGGGCAGGAAGGAGGAATGGAGTGGAGGGCTTTGGTGGCATCTTTGGTGTCATTGTAAGACTGGCTAAAGCAAGAAGGGAACTGGCTGGAGAGGAACTGTGGGAGTCAGAAGAGAACACGTGTAAGGGAGGAGGTTCTTGAAGTGGGATGACTTTGAGCCGTGTCTGGACAGTTAGAGGCACAAGAATATGAGTGAATTGTAATAGGTGTGTGATAAGGAAATGTGAGAGGTGTGAATTGTTTCGCCAGAGTCTCCAGATGAAGTGGAGAGGCGCGTGGCTCTTGATGAGTGTGTCTGACTCGCTTGGGCTGCACATTTTTCAGGAGGACAGCTGTTCAGCTGGAGCATCCACGAGGTTGGAAAACAGTGTTCCTCCACTGATGGGACCCCAGGGCTGTCAGCATTGGTGTGAGGAGCAGAAAGTAGCTGCACCTCTCAGGGCCCTGTGTCTTTGACAGGATAACAGATGCCTGTCCACAAAGTGCTTCAGAGAGGCCACAGAAGTTGCAGCCAGCTCAGATGAAGGGAAGGGAAAAGCACGCTGGGCTGTGTGGGATGGGGCCAAAGTGCAACAGCCTCAAAGGAGCTCAGAAGTGAAAGTCTTCCAAGGCTGTGAGGGAAATGATCAGAGATGGTTCAGGGAATGGACAAAGGTGCGAGAAATCTGTGTTTAGTTCAAACCAGTTCCTGGTTTAGTTCCTTTTCAAGAAGTCACTCCATTTTGGCTGTGGCATGCTTCTCAATCTGCAGCCTGAAGGTAAATCCTTTTCTCTTGTTCTATTACTTAGGTTGCAAGCTTTATTTCCCCCCTTCACAATGAGTGTTAGGTCCCATGGCTCCTCAGCTGATCCCTCAGTTTTACTGTCATACAAATAATTAATACCAATTATTGAGGGTCAGCTGTAAAGTCAACTGCAAGGAATAAGCCTTTGGAACAGGTACTTCTGTGCTGGACCTGCACTGCAATCTTTCTGACCCCAAACTGATTTATGGCACCCTCAATGCTGGACCAACATCCTGGGAAAGGAGAAGGATCCATTGTGTTTGCAGGTCGCTCCCCTTGCATGGGGGTAGACTCTTTCCAGGAAAGGATTTGAAAACAAATTGGCAGAGTGATAAAGACATTTGAAAAGCTTGACTTCTTGTGTTTGTTTCACCTCAGCAGCAGGTGCCTTCCTAAATATAAATTCCAGCTGAAACTTGGTCTCCTCCTCTCTTTTCAAATCTGTCTGTTTGGATCACACTGTTTCAAGGAACAGCAAATGAGGTTTTGCTGTGAACACAAAGGCAAGACATATGTTTCGTCATGTGAAAATTCTTCATGTAATTTCATTTTAGAGGTAAAATGGGACTCATGAGGGTCCTGAGGATCTGTGAGAGAGAACACCACTGAGTTCCCACATTTTAATTAAAGCTGATTTCCAGAAATAGGAAGCCTATTTGGAAATGACCACCTGCTTGCAGTTGTGTTGCTGCCCTCAGTGAAGTCTGCTGAGACAAATAGCATTTCATGTAGCGTGTCATTTACTCAGTCTTTTTATTCTTCTTACACCCCCTCTCTGGCATATCACAGTCTATTTCAGAAGATTTTTTTTTGTAAGATACCTATATTAAGCTGCTTCTAAAATAATCCTCTTGGTATAGAAATTAGTAGAATTCCTTGGTATGAGTGAGTGAAATCTGGCAGTACAAGGTTTAATGGCTAAATGGATCTCTTAGCATAGATTTGCCTCTGTGTGTGCAAGTGCATACATGTAAATCACACTTTTACATGGCTGAAATCTTCACTGTGGTTAATAAATGGGGAAAAATATTCAATCCTTTATTTTCATCAGTGGCTTCATCTGAAACAGATCACTGTTAGTTTTATGATTTTAATTGTATTGAGACTCCTATTATAACCTATTTTTAGGTTGTGTGTTTTATGACATTAGTCCATTAACCTGTGGGTTGTGGAGCAGGAGGAGACAGCGTGTTCTTCCTTCTATCCCAAAAAATTTAAATACAGTGTTCATTGAAGGTATCGGGTTTTTCAAACCACTGGACTCTAGTGTGGTGCTTTCTACTCTGAAACTTCAGAGGCTATGAGAACATGACTCCCAAACTTTCTGTTAGCCTGAAATCTTTTTTTGCTTGAAACATTCCAAGTGGCAAAAGAACCTCAGAAACCACATTTGGTGCTGAACACCCATGGTCACATGGCTTTGATCTGGGTAGAACCCTTATGAGGGGCTGAGTTTTTTGCTTAGGATTTGCAGCACGTTACCATTAATCAAATTTTCTGACAGGGCTCTCTATGAGGAGGCTGATATATGCTCTGCTTTTTAAAATGTGCATCTGGCACACTCCTGTCAGGGCCCAAGATGTTCAGCAGTGGCTTCTCTGGTGGCTCTACATGGAAAGCCTTTGGACATCCCCAGTAACAAAGGCAATCTAAGTGACAAAATAAGCGATGAGCCAGCTATATGGAAGTTTTTGTCAGCTTCCTAAAAATATTGCAACATTTGCAGCAGGAACTAGGGATTTGTGATGCTTATTTTCCATTGTAGTTTAGATACTCCAGCTTCCTATTGGGATTGTAGGGAGCTAGGATCTTCAAATGGAGAGGAGCAGACAGGGGACAGGCTTTCACACTTGAATTCTATCTGCACGTTGAGAGTGTCTTGATTTTTCTAAAGCCCCAAAGTAGCTTTTTGCTCCATCAGCTGCTGATAGTAGCTACTTGCAGCTATAACTAAGGAAGCAGGGGAAGCCCAGCACAGGAAACTTGGCAGGACTCTGGCCTTTCAAATGCTTTGATTGCTTCCCCCCTTCTCACTCGTGCACCTCCTGAATGTTGAGTTAATAGGAATGCCTGCCCCGCCGGGAATACCTGGAGGCCACAAGGGCTGGCCATCGGCCTGTGGTGGGTTGTTTGAAGGGGGAAATACAGCCCGGGGCGTCGTCACATCTGGTCATCCGAGAGCATCTCCCGCCTTTGTGTGATCCGGCTGTGAAAAGGTTGAGTGGGCTTTGACGAGGGTAAAGCCACTGATGGTGCGGAGCTGCTGCAAACTAGGCTGTGTAGCTGTGGGGGGAAAGAGCACTCCCCAGCTGGGAAAGCTGTTGGAATCTCATAAACAGGGGGTGGTTTGCTGCAAGTTTAGCAGCAAGTGCTGCGGAGAGCGCTTGGGGTTAGGCATGCGGTGTTAAAGGTCCGAGGGAGGAAGGGGGCAAATGTAGTTGTGATTTGTCACTGCCCCGTTTCATTCCTGACAGCTGCCTGGGGATCGTGTCGGCCCCCTGCAACAAGGTGGAGCAGCTCGAACAATTCCAGCCTGTTCTTTCCTTCACAATTGTCCTTTTCCTTGAAAGAGAGCTTTTGACCCTTTCATAACCCAGAGTTGTACAAAGGGGGTATCCCCAGTTTTGCCCTGCCGGTTCAACACTTCCAAAATCCTTCCAAAAGTTTTAACTTCTTTGTCTTGTACTAGAATATTGGATAGCAAAAAATCCATCTATAAATATTTTAGAGGTTTCACCTTGATTATGACATTCATCTGAATATTGCCCCCGACCCTTTCTTGGTGACACTATAAATTTATTTTTACTTTGTTTTCACAAATATTCAGGAATGCTACAACTGAATAAACCTAAAGCAAACTAAGGCTATTCCAAAGCAGAGGTACTACAAGAAGGCTGTATTTATCCTGAGGTTCGTTTGGACCTGATGAGTTAACACCCATCAGACTTGACTTCCATTCTAATCAGGATGAAGCCAGAACTGGCTATAATCATAGTGCCTGACCATCCTCCTTGAAATTTTCTAAAGCCCTGCTCTAAAGTTGTAGGGAAGGGAATATTGAGAGGCTGCCTAAGAGGATTTATAAACCCTCCTGAGCCTATTCTTTCTTTTTGCTCTTTTATTTCAAAGCCATGGCATTTGCCTTTCTTTTTTTTTTCTTTCCAGGTCAGAATAAGTATTTCTTTCTTTATAGCAGACATCTTAGCACAGCTTCAGCATTTAGAGGCCAGTCCTGTGTTTGCTGAAGCCACTGATTTCTAGGTATGTAGAAGGGAGCCCTTCATGCCTGTCTTTGCCTTCTCTGCTCTGAACTTAACTCTTTAAACACAGTCCTCCAACTTCAGTCCGAGTTATCCAGCCACTATTTGCTCAAGGCACTTACCTCACCATCAAGGGATTTTACACCTCTCAGTCTAGGAATTTTTATGCCTCCAGCACTTTGTTTGAAGGGAGGAAGCAGTGTTATCTCTGTGTTGCACGGGGATAGCCAGTGTAGGGGAGAGTAAGTGACTTGTCCAGGGCTCCTCACATGCTCAGTGACCAGGAATATTGGAGCCTCTGTGACTGTCCCCATCCTTGCCTGCTGGTCACTCCATGCCCTCTACTTGTGGGAATATATGTGAGGAGGGGCCTTTGTATCTTGATAGAAGTGAGCTTTTTTTTTTTCCCCCAGCAATATGAGAAACTGGCTTTCCAAGGTACCCTTGTGAAGCACCATCATTCCAGCATATGGGATAATTTGGGTAATTTGCATTGAATGCTGCTGCTGAGGAAAGGAAGTTAATCTGTTGTCATTGAGGATATTACAGCGTTGCACACATGTTGAGGGGAAAAAAAAGACTAGGGGTAAATAATGAAGCCACCTGGTAGGAAAAGTATGAAACAGAATATTCATTTTTCTTCAATGGGAATAACAGATGACAAAAGTGAGGCTTTCTTCAGATTGTTTGTTTACAGAAAATTCATCTCCGCTGAGACTGTATGTTAAATTCGTTCTCTGATGTTACTGTTTGCCGGATGCCTGTGGCCACTAGAGTATGTTCTTGTGATCTTACCATTTATTTACCTTGATACAGAACTCCAATTACTGTCAGAGATGCTTCTTGTTAAATATGGTAAGATCTCTAGCTTCTAAGAGAGTGAATATGTATTCTTTACTCTGGGGCCACACTGAGCATGATGCTGAGGAATGAAAATACTGGGGGCTTTGGTGCAAATTAATTAAGTATCTAAAGATAACAGCGTAATGAAAATAGTTTGAAGAAGTTTGGGCTTTGGAGACAGAAGGAATTTGGAAGAGAGAATAACACAGATGCATGTTTGTCTTTCTTTTTAGGAAGCTTTTTCAAAGCGTTGGTTTTTCTTTTACATAGATGTAAAGTCCAGTGCTTCCAGAGGCTGAGGACCTATCACTTTTATTAGTGTTAATCCTTAATAATTTAACAAATGCCCAAGAGTAGTTTTAGCTATGGTCCCTGTAGACACACAGAATACTTGGAAGCTTTATGTTGTCAAAGTCCCCAGGTTTTGGTTGTCATTGTGATCTGAGGGAAAAAATAAGGACAACTGTAACATAAGAGGCAAAGAAATATGAATAGAAAAGTTTTTAGGGCAAAAGTCATGTAAACCCATTTGTATCATTGTCCACATGTGAGCCATTAAATCACATCCTTCAATAGTAGTCTGAGCTGAAAAATCTTGCTGGCAACCGAGAATGCTTTCCTTTAAATCCTGACTAGTAATGGTAAATTATTTCTGGGAGGACTGTTTACTGTTGAAACAAGTTCTAGACTAAAGGAATTTCATTGTCATACTGTCTCAAAAACAGACAGTTGGCTTAAAAGTAGTGACTGAAGATGAGCAACTCATGATCATAACACTGAGGTCAGCAGGAGTTGGAGAGATAACAATATCTACAAAGTTGGTTTGGTTTTTTTGTTAAATTTAGTTGCTCAGTGAAAGTTCTGAGTATCCCAAGTTCCAGACTCAGTTATTGTCGTGGTTATAAGAAACGAGGACAGCAATAAAAAAGAAAGAATATTTATAAGGAAGGATCAGTAAAAGAGAAATATCTTATCTAAGTGCCTTTAGATCAATTCCTCTTTAGAACTGATTTCTTAAACAAAAGAAATTAGCTTGATCTGCTGTGTAGCATGTTTAGAGTCTCTATGGTGTTACACAGGCAATTCTTAATTTAAAATTTTGGGGAGGCAGCTACTAGAACTGTAATGTGGAGTGGAACTGCTAAGAGACAAAGCAGTTATACTAGAAGAAATATTGCTATGCTGACAGCAAGTTATGAAAGGAAGGTCTCTTGAGTGAGTTTTGGCACTGGATTTGGTTGAAGATTTTTCTTTAATGATGCTGGCATGAAAATTGGAGCATGCTTGCATTGATAGGGAAAAATGAGATGCACTGGCAATACAGAGGAGGCCTGAAATCTCCCATGGGAAAATTAAGATAACCCTGAGAAAGCAAGTGAAAGAAAAGGCATTAAAATGCACTAGTGAAAAATGTAAACCACACTCATAAATATCCTATTTCCATTGAAAACTCATAATTCAGAAGTATGTAAGTAGGAGGGAGACTGGAATGTAGTTCTTGCTTTTGAGATGATTGAAATATCTGAAGTATCTCCATAAACGGTGTTCTCGGATGAGAAAAAGATCTGTCCTCTGCAAATGTTGCCATGTGCTAATACAAGCAAACCAAGAAGAGGAATTTGGAGAGGAGTTCCTAGGATAGCTCTGGGTTTATCTCCTGTGGGAGTATAATTTGTTTGGCCTAGAGAAAACAAGGCTGAAAGGGAATATTTTTATTCTAAAATCACAAATGAAAGGTAGGAAAGTGCTGTGTATGAAGTGAGAGTTAAAAAAAAACAAACACCACCTGGAAGAACTTAAAAATATGGGTTTAAATACCCAATGGAAGGTGAGCAGATAGAGAGAATGCATTTAGCCTGAAAAGTGGCAGGTTACTAGGCATGGAAAAGGCTGTTTCCCTGAAGCAGCTTTAGCAAGAGCAGAATGTTCTTATTTGGCTTTGTGCCTGCTTCGAGGCCTCCAATATCATCTTGAAGGTTGAAATTCCTGTGTCCATGTATCCCAAGCTTTGAAAACAGGGTAGTGCTTTCATCTTTTTTGGCTAATAAACGGCTTACTCTGACTCCATCTGGTTATTGCAGGTGTCTTGAATCCTTCTTCTGCCATGATGTAATCCAAAATGATGACATTTATGTTCATGAGTGGTCCAGTCTTTTTTTGGCTATTGGCTGATGTTTTATGGTCATTTATGGTCCTGTGGCTGCGTCAACTGTTCCTCTTACCACTACTGGTTTTAAGGCTGCCTTTTTTACTCTGAAGTTGTATGAAGATTTTTGAGATGGTGCTTTTTATTCCTTTCAAAAAAACTCCAAGAAAGCTGGAAGTTTTGTAATGGGCAATTTAATTTCATTCATCTTTCCAACAGTGCTCTTTATTAT
>VXBN01007628.1:198624-228877 GCA_013397395.1 Sinosuthora webbiana | reverse complement strand
TTTCAATATTGTTTTTTTTTTTTTTTTTTTTTTTTTTTTTTTTTTTTTTTTTTTTTTTTTGTCTCACGTCATCTTACTCAGCATCTTTCTTAAACAAGTGGTGGAGTTTGTGTGACAACTGGACCTCCAGAAACATGCTTTTGCACATCATCTTTGTACCAGAGGCAACTGATTCCCTCTCCAGCTTTCTGCCTTGCCTGGGAAAGATCAGTACCTGGATGAAGGCCAGTCGGCTGTAACCGAACCCCTTCCACAGGAGATAAAAATGCCTGGGAATTCATCCATCCACAGGGCAAAAAAGCAGGATTTGCTGGCTTTCCCACAATCAGCCAAGCTGCCATTAGTGGGTGAACAGAGAGAATCTCTTGTACTTTTAGTGCAGGGGTGAGAGTTTCCTGGATAATGTGGTGATAAACACAGCATTGATGCCTAGAGCTGGGATTTTTGTGGAGCATGTCATTCTGGCTTCTACCTATATACAGGCAATGGGAGAGGCTGTGTAGATTTCAGTGGAAGCAGAGATTGATTAACTTCTGAGTTGTTTTGAAAAACTTCAGTCAAGGTTGAAACAAACACTGAGACTTTGTTAAAAAAATTTTCTTAATATTCAAAGAGTAGAAGCAGCTTTTCTTAAAATGGTGAGTAAAATAGTTCTGTGAGGCGACAGGTAAGAAAAATGCCAAATTGTTTCTAATAATAATTAAAGCAGTTGCTGAGCCTTGCTGATTTATTTTCTTAGCCCGAGCTGTATTTGCGCATTTGTTTTATTTATCACAGAATATTGTAATAACAATATCAAAAGAATTTACAGTGGGGTATACTAGTTTACTTTCATCAAAAAAAGTTACAGCAGATGCTTTGAATTTACTGCAGATGGTGGCAAATATTTGCCTTATTATGAGGTTACACTAGTAGAGTGTCATGGCTGTTATTTAGTAAATCAGCTCATGATTCAGGTGGTAATATCTATTAGCTGTGGCTGGCAAGGCTCAAGTGAAATAGAAAACAAACCAAATACTCAGCCAGTTCTTGCTCTTGGAGCAAATGTTTTTTCTTTGGATAAACAAGAAATTTTTCTTTTTTTTTGTTAACTCTCTCATGTCCCCCTTTCCTACTTGACTGTGAGAATTCCTGTAGCCCAGAAGCAAGGCCTCAGCATGAGCAGGACTGCTGATGTGCCCTCAGTGGGGTCCCCATCACAGGGGTATAAGGGGTGATGTTTAACAAGTTCTGAGCCTCATATTAAGTGCTGGTGAGCTCTCTTCATAGAGCAGGGAGACAAAACAAATCCTTTTCCTGCTGAAGACCAAGAACAACTTTCAGGCCCAAAAGCACAAACAAGGGTGGGCTGGAGGGAGGAACAAGAAAGATGGGACCTCACAACCTGAAGCTGGAATTGGACATTTAAACCCCGAGATGCAAATGAACTAAAACTTATAAAAATGTAAGACCTTGTGGCTGCTCAGCCATTTTGTGACCATTCTTAGTCCACTTTGGGTGTAGTCCTGGTCAGGCTCTTGTCCTGCCCAAGGTGGATCCTGGAGGCCTTTCAATAAATCCCTACTTTATTCTCCAGCTCTGTCCAGTCTCTGTTTCAGGTCAGCCTTCCCAAGGCATCACTTGTCCCTCAGGAAGAAGCTGATCCATGTCATGCTCTGCTGTGGGCCTCACTAGTCCTACTCGTTAAAAATGTCAGGTATCTCTGAGCCCTCCTGTGTCTGAGCATAAACCAGGAAATATTAATGGGGTAGATTCACAGGTTTTCCTCCATCTTTTCCTTCTTTTTTTTTTCCCCCCTCCCAAGAAATGTGGGAGGAAGCCAGACACGAAGAAAAGTTGTCTTTATTCTGTCTTATCAGCAGTGCTGCTGCACCTGGTGCTGAGCTGACCCACATGAAAGGACGTGGCTGCGTCCTGCACGACGTGACGCCAGTGCCAGCTCATGAGGTAATTCCGATGGGATTGGGAGCAGGAAGCACAGCCCCTCTCCTCAGATATCTCACTCCCTGGGCAGACCCTAGAGGTCTGAACAGCTGAGATAAGGAACCGAAGTTTTTGATGCTTTTATCGCAGCTGGTTGGAACATATAAACGTCTTGAGAGTACGGAAGGCGTGAAAGATGTACTTGAGGTCCTTGGGTTTGTTCCCCAAAATATGTGATGGTTTTCCTAGGTGAAAGGTGCATCCACACAGCCCAAGGATGAACTCCTTATAGAGCTTGATGTTATAACTGTTGAAAATCACAAAATCTTTTAATTCAGACTCTTCGACAGGGTAAAAATTTGTCTTGTTTTGCCAGTTTGATCTTATGTGTGAGATAACGAATAATTTTTTGGTGTGCCAGAATAGGTGTTAGAAAACAGGAGGAATAAGGGGGGGATTAAAATGTTTGGGATAAGATCAGAGAAAATCCTCCTACTTTAAATTAATAACTGCATCATTTGAAATGTTGGAGCACTCGCAGCCGTTTGCTGAGCTCCTTTTGGGAGTAAGGGAGTGTGTAAAAGTTAATCCAGTTCCACAAAAGGTAATCTTGTTATGAGTTAATACTAGCAATTTCTAGGTTAATGGATATCCATGAGGAATTGTCCCATGTTTATGCTATCTAATGCATTTCCACATTATGAGGGGAGTGGGATTCACTACTCTTGCATATTTTTTAAGAAAACAATTGCCATTAAAAAAAAATTGTATACTTTAGAGAGTTTTAATTATGTTAATTATCACATATTTTGTTAATAACATTTTCTTTTGAGGATGCCCATTAGAGGTTTTAAAGTGTTAATTTACTGGAAAATCAAATGAGAACGCTGTTTGAAATTTCCTTTTAAATTAACTTTACTTACTTTTATGTCCTAATTAAGCAGAGATAACAGTATTGATGGAAATATTACAGAACTAGGAATTAGTGCTCAGATATTTTACTTAATACCAAGACTTTAATCTTAGTGCAATGTATCTTTTGTTCTAATTAACGTGTAGCCTTTGCATTTAATTTACTGATGTGTTTTGATCAAGAACATCTAAATAGGAACATTGATGCAAAGTGAAACTATCCTAACAAGATAGCATTCTGATACTGTTGAACTCCTTCTGAGTAATAACTTCCCCCCCCCCACAGCAGCTGTAATCTCTACTGGAAAAACCCTGTTGAGGGTTTTTTTTAGTATTTTAGCATTACCTCATCACGTATTAGGTAATTACACAGTGATTCCTCTTAAACTTTCCATAGCTTTTGCAAATCAGTCTAGGATGTGTAATTCCCTTTGACTGCTCTACTGCCTAGTTCCACAAAAGCCATGGAATTTGTTTGTTGCATAGGTCTTTAAATTGTTGCAGGGGTATGTTTTAGTGATGTGGCTGTTTCTCTGAAGTCAAGGGGGTGACATTTCTATGTATCGTGGGTTTTATCTCAATAGAACTGCGTTAGTGGTAGGAGATACACTGGAAAAATAAGTAAAAAACCCCTTGCTATCTAAGCAGTTATATTCCTGCAGTGTTGGTGTGAGGATCAGACCTCAGGGGAAGCTTTAATCCAGCTGAATGAAATATCAGTTTTGCCCTGATACAAGGGAATCAAGCTTTCCTGCGTGTCCTAACCCAGCCTGAAGGGACTGGGCAGGCTTTTGTGAGGTTTTTCACATGCTTCAGTATAAAATGGAGAGGCAGCAGTGGTGGATCCCTGCTCAGCACATACAAACTCACACTTGGGGGATGCCCTGCAGGAGAATTCCACAGGTTTTTGTGAAGTTCATGCTTCCTGTACCACGAACACTGTTCAACTTCTGCCACTGCCTTCACTCACAAAAGAGCCATTCTGCAGTGCTTGGTCTTCATGTCATTTTTTTCTCTGAAGTCCATGCCTGACAGTCTTGTAAAGGGGTGGGATTGATCTGAACCTGTGGAAAACCCATTCCATGCTGCCTGTTCTGCATGTATCGCTGCATTTTTGCCATTGCAAGAGAACTTGTGTACTGATGGGCTTGTGGCTTGCCAAGCTGTTGCCCCTTGTGATGTCTGTGACAAGCTGAAGAAGATCTGAAGGGGGGAACATGTAAAAGCAGTGCAAGCTGTGTAAACCAAATATCCACTTTGCTCAGAAGGGGTAATTCGAGTTACTTTTAAATAGTTAGCTTTTATGGTCAATTGGGTACTGCCACATTACTAGTAATAAGCCATAAATCTATTTGGTATAATATGAAATCATTTTTTAAGACTCTCAGACTAAATTTTCAGGTAAAGAGGAGAAATTGAAATTTATAATCCATACCCCTTTTTTTGTGTAAGTGTTATTAATAAATTAGCAGGAAAGAGGCAGCAGATGGAATGAATTGTTGTAGTTCATTAATTTTATGATGGCTTTCTTTGCATGAGCCAATTATGTCTGTCATTGTATCTCTAAACTGCAGTGGTGCCCAAAGGAAAGGGCACATAGACAGGGACAAATCATTGAGGGGGTTTCCTTCTTTCTGAGGTTGCCAGAGAAAATTCAGTCTCTGTTCTTACTAATAGCTTTGGTGAAGATATCAGGCCCCAAAAGCTGTTGCAAATGTGGTTCTTAATCCTACCTTCAAAATCTTGGTAAAGAGATGATTAGTCTTGTTCAGCGTGCACAAAGCTGGAATCTCCTGTCTGAAATAATTATCAATTCCTGATGGTGATGACAGTTTCTGAGTTTGATCTTGGTGTGCCTTCACATTCTCAGGATGTGTTCAGGAATGTTTTCCAGTGATGCCATGCTGCAATTTGCAGGAACAAGCACCTATGTGGTTAAGGACAATAGGAAGGAAAATTATGTTTGTGGTGCTTTTGTCTCAGGAAAGCTTCCTTTATATGTGTCATTGTGACCTCTTTAATTAGAAAACACTCTGTTATCTCCTGAGACCCTCTCTGGTAGTTTCATGTGGAATAGGGGTTGATTTGCTTTACTTTCAGACCTTGTATTCTCAACTTGCAGATAGTGGTTGTTTTTCTGCCAGATGCATGCTTCTCTTAATGACTGTAGTTTATTACCCAGTAGGTCATATCCTGTATATATTTTAAGAACAAACACCTCTGAGATTGTGACTTGGTGGAAGGAGATGACATGTGTCATTGCTGTTGTTTTCACTACAGCCTTGTGGAAAAACTAATTACCTTTTCATCTTGGTAAATTCAGAGGTCAGTTTGCCACTACTATATCACAACATGACAGGGAACATGGGTAATTAGGTAGGCTGTGTAACCTGGATATTCCATGGATCTCATTACATCTTATTTAGAAAGGCTATAATTTGATTGGTGGAAAATTAAGGCATCTCCTCATGGGTCATTTTATCTTTCTGCAATAATAATTCTTGGCTTGATTAAAAATTGATCCAGTGTCTTAAAGTGAATTTATTATTGCTGCAATCTATCACCCACAGACAGATAATCTGGTTCCCATCTTTATCTGATTTGAAAAATCTGTCACTTATTATGTGTTGTTTTTTTCCCAATCATTTAAATTGATGGTTTGCTGAGGCAAGGCGTGCTACCATAGGCTTCTTGGAGAAGGCATGTATGAGACTTCCAGCCAGTATTTTTTACTGCAAGGAATCTGATACTGTGTCAAATATCGATTGGAACTCTGTTGTGGCATCATTTTCTCTGGAGGGGGAAGAAAAAATCAGGCAGAAATTTTGGATGCAGAGCAATAAGAAGGACAGACAAGTCATACTGCTGGAGAGGATGGTCTGTGTGTTCCAAGTGTCTGGGTGAATTCGTGTGCTGCAGCTCCTGCTGAAAGCAGATTTTAAATTGGTCGGGTTATGTAGAGGTTGGTCCCAACCTGTTGGCCTCAGAGAGTCCTGAAACCACCTCAGCCATGGAGCTGTGTGCCCAAAACCTGACCTGTTCAGATAAAAATCCAGAAAAAACAGATGTTAGACCCATGAGCAGTCTCACTGAAATCAGAGTTTTAGGGAATATTTCTTCCTCCGTTTTATCCTTGAGCTTTGATAGATCTTCAGGCTTCAGTTCTCCTCTAATTTGTTCATGTAAAAGCAGAGTGGGATATTCTGATCAGAGGAAGAGTGATCTCCAAATCACTTAAAAAACATCCTAGTTGAAGAAATGTTGTGGTGAGCATTGCACTAAGAATACTAAAAGGATTTGATGCATGCTCCTCTTTTAAAAACAACATTTACAAACCAGATGTAGTTGTTGGAAAAACACTATTTATAGCATGAGCATGAGAGAATCTCCTTGATTCCCAGGAATTTTAACACGCTTTCTTTCCAGTTTTCCAAAATATTTTAAAAAACAGGACCACATTTGTTCTTTTCCAGAACTCTAGCAGATCCAGTGTACCTATACCTATGCTTATAAGGGAACACTGGCAACTATTTAACATGGTCTGATTCCTGCAACTACCCTGGAGCAAAAGAATGAAAGAAGATTGTGCAGCCAGCTGGTGAAGGGGTGGGTGTGTGAGAGAAGGAATGATTATTAACAGTCCTGCTGTATGGCTTTAGACCGAGGCAAAAACGTGAAAAAAAAAAAATAGAGGCACATAATTTTTGGTTGAATTTCTTGAAGCAGAGTAGAGCCTGGGGCAGGTGTTTCTCTCAGCCAACTCCCTGTTATTTAAGATATGATGGCTCTTATCGGATAAACAGATGGAATTCAGCCCTGGAAATTTGCGTAGTTTGGAATAGAACATTGTCTATGAATTTGGACTGAAAACAAATAGTAGGTAATAACTGATATAATAAATCTTTGGTTATGGAAGAGAAGCTGGCTGACATTCTACCCTTTGGGTAGTCAGTGGGAATCTTGCTGCTGACTTTTGTAAGTCTGAAATTTTACTTTGTTCACATTGTAAAATGTGTCATTTCTAGCCTAGAATAGGTTGCCAGGCCCATCCAATCAGTGTAATCCAGGACTGATAGTCTAACATGTCTTTTTTTTTGAAAAGAAAAAGTAAGAATTTTAAATGGCATGTGCAAAATTGAATCAGTTCTGTGACGTTGAAGTCACTTTCTTGACCTGCAAAGGGTGTATGTAACCTGTGATTCTGGATACTAATCAGAGCAAGAGGTGATGAAGTGGGGGAAAATAACCTTTGTAAATGAAATTTTCCTGTTTAGGGTCACTAACTGCATTTGTTCAGTCCTGATGTCCTGTTTCAGCCTGGGAAAGGGACTGCTCAGAAATGTGTACGTGACCTGTAGTGATGTATCGTGAGGTCCTGTAGCTGGGAGATGTGCAGCCTTTGGAAGGGAACTGGGACACCTTGTGCTTTTCTCTGTTTTGAGATGAAGCTTGAATTTGGGACCCCAGGGAAGGCCAGGAGATGGTGCTTCACCAAGAAGCATTTTGCTGCACCCTGAGCCTCAGAGCAGTGTCTTGCCTTGGGGGGGAAAGCATCAGCTCCTGGAATTCAGATGTGGGAGCCTCGGGGTGGTCGGGGCTGCTGCCTCCCTGCAGTGTTCATTTTGCACTTATCCTGCTCCCAGCTCTGAGCTTTTTCCAGGGGTGTTTGAAATCTGCCTCCAACACACACACCAAGCTGCTGACCTTTGGCTTGGGTAATGACTGATGGCAAGGGAGAAGGTTGTCTGAAGAAGGGGCTTCCAGTTGCCTGATCCCTCATTGACTGGCTCTAGTCACTGTTGATATGACCTTGCTGCTGTTAATACTTCCCCCAGAGACCTCGTGTTCATTGCCTATTGCTTGTCCATATTCCCTATAATTAGACCAGACTACAGGGTTGGAATGCAGATAAAAGCAATAAGGTGTTGCTTTCTCTGTGACGTGTCACCAGCAGTATGTGAAAAGCTGTTCAGATGGATGAAGCTGCATGACATCTTCAAACAGGAGAGATCAAGCTAGGGAGATGTGGGGTGGATTCCCCCTCTTGTGCTTCACTGAGGGTAGCAATGATAGCTGCTGTTTGTTTGGTCTCCTCAACCCCAAATTTCAGTCTAAGCTAGGCTTAAATTTCATAATTAAACAAGATGTTTCTAGAAGCAGAGGATTCTTACGTGTACTAATAGATTTGTATTTGGGCTAAATGTCCCTAGTGCCTAAAAAGCCCTGATGTTATTTTAATATGGATTTAATATCTCCACCCAGGAAGTAACACCAGCAGAAAATAGGGTCAACAGCACAGTAGAAGTAAGGATAAATAAGTAAAACAGAACTGTATGGAAAAAAAAACACCCTCCATTAGGTTTTAGTGTCCAAATCAGCATTACAATCTGTAATTTGTGTTGCAAGATCAGGCCGTAGTTCTGTGCCTCCTATTTAATTATTAATGAGTTGTTCTGCTGCCAACTTATTATAGAAGAAGTTTTTGCACTTCATACCGTTTGGGCTGAATTTGGATTTTTCTGACACTTAATGCAAGTGTGTGTCTGTAGCTAAGGGGCCTTGTGCCCACACCTGAGATTTCCAAGGCAGAGCTGACATGCTTAAAGGCTCTTCTCAGTCACCTCTTGCCCTGCAGGCTGCTCAGGGCCTTGTTCCCATGGATTAGCAACCTGGGCTTGGGGTGCTGCAGTGGAGTTCTGCTTGTGGTGTTTAAAAACATGTTTTACATTAGAAATCATAAAAATCACCTTTAGTTCAATGCAGATCATCATCGGAGATTGTCTTGGATTTTTTTTCCTCGGTAAGGTCGTGCTGGCTTTAATCTTCCTGTTGTGTAAAAGTGCTTGTGCTCATTCTTAAGCAGATGTACAGTGTTGTTCTCTGGGTGCAGGCTTGCCCTGTGGGTGTGGGCACTGAGAACAAGTGGAAGATTGCTGTGCCTGCACTCTCCTGAACACAGCATCAGTTACTCAGCTTCCTAAACTCACCTGCAGGCTCTTGGGGAATTGCTTTAGAAGGTGTTGGTCTGTATTGTCACTTTCCTCCTCCCCGTCTTGTGATTTCCTCACTAAAGAAATACCCAAGAACATCCATCTTCTGTCTTGTCTAATTAGATGAGCCCTTGTAATCATTGTTGGGTCACTTGTCCTGCCCATTGCTTTTCACAAGTGACAAACAAGGCAATGTTCCTGCTGTATTCACCGCCAGCAGTGATACCAATGAAGGAGGGAGAGAGGGAAAATGGTTTACAGGGCATTGACACAAATGATAGCACTGCACACTGCGCTGTATCTGAAACCAAATGGCTCTTTCCCCCTACCCTTCCCTTTATTTATAAGCTCTCCCCTTGCCTTTATTTATAACTCTGTTTTCCAAGTGCGAGAAACTAATTACCACATTGTGTAGTTTCATTTACTCATCCAGCACATAAAAAGTATTTCCTGTGCTCAGAAAGTAACAAACTGCAGTAAAACCCAGCCATCTTATGTACAAATGATCCAAGCACAGATAGACTGTGTGTCAGAGGCTGTGTGTGCTGCCAGCTCTCCAGACAGAGCAGAGGCAATTCCACTGGGGCATTGGCAAAGTTAACAGTTCTTCCGAGCAATATCGAATACAGGGAGAGGTACCAACTAATTTGAAGTAAAATGAAATTACTGCTGGTGATCTCGAGTTATTTAGTGTATCATATATAAGGCTGGTGGGTTTTTTAATTTTTTTTTTTATTGTAATGTTTTGGAGGGAGGCAGGGAGAAAAGGAAGGGAAGACTTCATTAATTAGAAAATGAATCACGGGAATTTGTAACCTGTAATTCCTCATGAACAAATAGTGATTTTTTTTGAGGAACAGCTATTATAACCCCCATAAAAATCAAACCTGAAATACCAAAATAATACCTGCTGGATCAGCAGATGTTCTGAGGAGTCTGATGCACAAAAGGAAAAGCTCTGAAACTTCAGCCCCTCGGAAGCATCTAATCAACCACGTGATGTGTTTTGCTATGATCCTTTGAAGCCTTTGTAGGTGTTCTCTGTGATCCTTTTGGGATGCATATAAACTAGTAAACAGTGATTTTGTGTAAATACACCTTCTTTCCAAGTGTTATATGGGACAGAAGATATTCTTGTGGAAAGACATTCAATGGATGTGTATTTGTTGTGGGTTTTTTCCTTTCCCAGATGGTTCTTCAAAAATCATTTTGTTATGAAATCATAAGCAAGAGTGCAGGATGTTAGGATGTAGGAGGCAGCTGGGCTGTGCAGGAGGCATGAATGGGGGTTCAGAGTCTCTCTCCTTTGTCAGTTTAAGCCCTGCCTCTTCTGTGATATTTGCCTCCAGTGAATGAATGCAAATCTGTGGGTGCCTCAGACAGCATACCTCGACTCTGAAGCAGAAGTAGAAAACTGTGTGGAAAAAGATGTTGGAAGGGAATTCCGTTGATCACCTGGCCTGACCTCCTGCTGAAAACCTTTTCCAGGACCTTGTCAAACTGAGTCTTGAATGTTTCCAGCGAGGGAGATTCCACCACCTCTCAGGGCAACCATATTTCAATGTGTAGTTGTTCTCCTGGTGAACAATACTTATACATCAGTAGAGAATTTGCCCTGGAGCAACTTTGTTTTCTGCATAGAATTTGGTGTGTTCTTTGTCACTGTGACTGAAGGGCCATTTTACAGTTTAGGTCTATTTGAGTATGTATGTTATAAATTAACACCTGCATTGGAAATGCACACTTTTAATGAACATTCAGGAAATCTTTGAGAATGAAAATAGCCTTGACCATGATTTGAAATTATATCCAGGCCAGCAAAAAGGCTTATTCCTAAAGCATCCAAGTTCAGTTCTATTATGGATACAAGCTTTATTTACCAACCATGGCAATGATGGACTGATATTGCCTTCCATGTCACAAAGCTTTGATTCACCTGTTGATGCCAGTAGAAATATTAACACTCTGTTGTGGCTCTTCCTTCCTTAGCACAATGCAGACTCATTTTGTGTACATGCTCTCCTATCAAAGGCATCCTGACAGTTGTTAAATCTGTTCTTCTTTATTGCTTTGAGTTAAGAGACATAGGCAAAGACGAAAAGAATGGAAGGGGAAAGTTGAGCATTCAAGGAGAGAAATAAAAACCATTCTGGGGAACAGAGGCTACAGAATGGGAGACTCATGGCAGCAGGGAAGAGATTTGTCTGAGGGGACAGGCAATAAAACCACATAAGAAAAGTGTGGGGAGTGGGGCAGAAGAAGAAATGGACAAAGGCGACAGTAAATTGATTCCTTGGCTTCCTGGAGACGCACAATCCAAATGATTAACTACAAAATCTGTGATTTGATAGATCTGGTGCAATAGAGGAAAGATCACGTCCTGCTAATGAAGAAATGCATCGTTTGATTAATCCTTTTTTTTTTTCCTTCCTTTGTAAGTTTTGATTTTTGTCTAAGTACATCACTGCCAAACCCGGTGTTTGCAGCACTAGGTCATTTTTGGCTGTGTAACCCTTGCCATTTCAAGGTGCTGGAAGGCACAGTGTCTTCCTAGTCAGAATGTTTCCTTCTGTCAGTACATCCCTGAAACTAATGTGATTGCATCCACTTATGTGAACCATTAAACCTGATTTTTAAATATATCAGGAAGAAGTATTTCTCTAGAATTAGATGACATTTGATCAAAATACTGCAGGAATAGCCTGGTAGAACTGTTTATGTTCTAGGCCTTTATAAAGAGGATATGCTCCATCATATTGTAGAAGTAGGGGTACACTGGGGTATTTTTGAACCGTGCAACAGCTGTCAGGATTTCTACTTTCCCTGGGAAGAGAAGAAGAAAATGTATTTCTGTTCTCCTTGGGGAGAGACGGATGACTATTGGAGATGTGCTGTTACTCTCCTCCTGATTTTCCCAAGGAAACTAGGTACTTAATAATTGTCTTCATACAAATGCTGACTCTGACTGATAGGATACAAACAGTTGTTTGACATGAGCCCCGTCTCAGAATGCTGCTTGAGCCCTTGACTGAATTTCTGGGTTGGGTTTCACGCAAGTTTCCATTTGATGCTGATCACCACCACAAGTGAGCACTTGTTCAGTATTTCCTCCTCAAGCAGAGAAGAGATGATACAAAATATAGGCACAGAGACATTGCAGTGTCATTCATTTTTCATTTGGACTTTCTCTTGCCTTTTGAGGCTGCCTATTTCCTGGGGAACACCTGAGGATGAGAGCTTTGTGTTGATTGTCGGAAGTCTCGCTCGTACCGGAGACATTCTAAACTAAAGAAATCATCTTGATATTTTGTCCCACATAAATATTTTGTCACATCCTACACTTTTGGTGCCACGTACTCATGGCAGTGAGTGCCCTGGTGAAAAGCACCATTGACCCAGTTATTCATGAGAGCAGTGAGGAGCGAGGCTGCTTGCCTGGACTCTCCAGGTCAGCATTTCTGACTCACAGCTGGAGTTTTGGTGCACTGGTCTTTCCAGCGTGTTTAAGGTATCATGTCTTTGCATTGCTATGAAGACAGTGCCCCAAATTTATTTTTAAAAGCTTTACATTTTCTGCTTTGCAGAAGAGGATTTCATGGGAATAAACTTACCTGAATTGCTGGAGTCACACAGCAGCTTGTATCCATAATGGAAACACAAAACAGTTTTGGGCAATCCCATGCCCAGCTTCCTGACCTTTGGCTTCAGATTTATTTGGATTCAGCTTGTCATACTGTTGTAGTTTCCTGCTCAAACCATGATTTGAGTGATTCCCTTCCCCCAGCCTTAATGAAGATGTTTACCAGAGTCGCATCTGTCTGGTGTGACTTGCAGACTTTGTTTAGTGGAGGAAGGCCCAAGGCTGGCCTGCCAGAGGTGAGATAAATTGGGACTGAAATCCCCAGGGAGAGCCTGAGGTGTGAAAGCTGCTCTGCTATGACTAGCTCTCATCAGTAATGATAACCCCTCAATTTTGTGCCACCTAAATTCCCCCAAAATTATATGCTAAATATAAATATTCATTTTATAAATATGCATGTTAATTAAATATACATTTATTTTAAATGCATGTGTTAATTATACATGTTACATCAGATCACAATTAAGTCAATAGAAATTGGAGATTTGCATATAATCATCCTTGTATACTAATCAGTTGTCAGTCTAGAAAGCCATTTTCTGCATCTAGATAGAATGTACACCCTGGTCCAGTGATCTGTTCAAGGATTGTGTAGCAACATCAGTTCTTTTTGTTTTTATGGATTTTTCTTGGGAAGAAATATGACTCCTTTTAAATGCATAAAGCATACTCAGTAATTTCTTCATGTTTTATACTACTGCTTCCAGGAGCACTGTGGAATTCAGATTTTGGCTGAATGAGGTTACTCCTTCGATCTGTCAAAACTGTGGTAAACCTGCCTCAGTAATTACTTTTGATGTGGGACGCGAATTCTCTTTGAGCATCTCATATTCTTTTTCTGGTGTGCTACCTAAATGTAACTTTGCCTGACCCTCAATCTTCTGGGAAAAACACGAGCAATTCCCCTGGATTTACTTAGATTGTATTTATGGTTGTATTGCCTTCTCTTGCCTGTTGATTTCTGCAGGGTGAGAGTTTTGGGTGCATGTTGCATTTACTATTTTAAAAGCCATACCAAATCTCCATGACTTTGGTTTCATGTCAATGTAGGTAAAACTGGACATTTGTCCTGTTCCAATACAAACGTCCCTGAGAAAACTCTTGGGGGCTGAACTGTTCAGAAAGCAGAGTTACTTTGAGAGTTTGGTTTATCTCTGAAGCATTTCTCTAATGCAAGCAGGTGAATTTTAGAGCTCAGTTTGGCCTGACTGTATTCACTGGTACCAAAACTCACCGTGGCAGTTGGTGCATCCAAGTCCATCCTCGCTGGGAAATGAGCTTCACTCAGCACATTATAAAGTGCCATCCCACCCAAATTGGAATTGAGCACATGTGCAAAGTGCTCTGGGGAAGGGATTTCTTCCTGATCTGGGATTTGGGGATCAAAGAGGAGATGAACATCGAGCTCCTGATAGCTTTGGCAGGGGGATGCTATGTTGTTTGGGAATAAATGTAATAAACTCCATCCAGAGAAGCAGTTAAAGGGTTGTTTTGAGGGCTGCCAAGGAATGTGGTTTGTGGAAAGGAGTATATCCTTAAGGGTTTTTTTTTGCATCAGAACAGTCTTGTGGGGGGAATATGAGAAAGTGTTGTGGTGTTTTTCCCCCCCCACAGAATTCTCCCCATATTCCCAAACGCTTGGTTCAGTGTCTCAAACAGGACTGTGGACAATTCTGTGTTCCACTAAGTCTTCTTGTTGAGTTGTCCTTCAGGGCTTTAAATTCAGTTTTACTTGGAAATATTACCATCACAGAGTGTTGTTCACCCTGAATAGTTTTCAGGTTAAAACCCAACAAGGTATTAAAACAAACCCTGCGAAAAGTAGCTGTTTCATCAGTCATGTTAATCTTTAAAATATTTACTTCATGTATCCGGGACACCGTTGATTGCTTGCTTGTATTATGTAAATCTAGAGAATAAAATAGGTCACTCTTCAAATTGTCTTCTTGTAAGGATGTAATTAAGCTGCATTAAGACAATTACGGTATTGTAAGTATCTACTGATTTTTTAAAAAACAACGTAGTTTTAGTTTTGACAGTGATATAATTTCCTATTTATTATGTTTTAATTAGAAACAGTGGTAAGTAGAATTAAAGCCAATTGTATGGTAATTTGACATAACTATTGAAATTCTGAAGTAACGTAGTTAGTCTACAGTACAGTAGTAGTGGAAGGGGGATAGGGAAAGAGAAACTACTGATTATTCAAATCAAGAATTCTGGTAAACAGGAATCCTGAAGCAGATGCCTCTGGACTCAGCTCATTTTTGGGTTTGACTCTTCCTCATTAAAGGAAGGGTGAACATGGTCTTAATTTTAAGACTCCTAGAATTTTTGTAGGTGCTGGGAAGGCTGACTGTAATTTTGATGCCAGTGCTGTAATTCTTGTCTCAGTGTATCCTCGAAGTGTGTATTTTGGCTTTCTGCAAATGTAAGAATTAAGATGAGCTAAAAAACTCAAGAAGCAGAAGATAGATCCACCTTTCAGAGTGATGGGTAGAAAATGGCTACCTTGGCATGTCCAAAGGATTGGGAAGAATAAGAGAAAATACAAGAAAGCACACGTGTGGGTAGGAACACTATTCAGCACAGACTTCAGCAGTTTGGCTATAGAAAGCGAGGGAACAAAAAGAAAATTTGCAAGAAATCAAGTCAATTTTGGCCTTCCAAGGGTCTGTCAAATCTGTGGTTTCAGCATGAAAATGAGCTTCCCAATCTGTCTGTTCCACTCTAATTCCCAATACCTTTCTAAGTTTCTATGTCTAATACAAAACCTTTCTTTCTGTGTCCCGAGACCTGCAGCTGTGGAGAAGAGATGATTCCTTCAGAATCAGCTCTTCAGCTGTAGGCATTGCCTGTAAAACCTTGGATTATCCTCCCTTTGGACAATTAGATTACATCCATAAAGGTTGCTGGTGTTTGCACAAGGATAACCTCGTATCTTGGGTTGGTAACTTTGATTTTAAAGAAGGAAAAGCAGCTGGCGAATTTCCGAGTTCCATCCATCGTGGTGTCATGGCTGCAAAGGAATTTACTCCAGTGAAGTGAAAGGGGATTAGAACCACTGTAACTTGGCCAAATAGAAGGCTGAAAATGCAGAGTTGAAGCTGCTTGACTGGGGGGGAGCCTGCGAGAGGTCACCCTCAGGAATGGAATTTTAAACCTGGTCATATTTAATGTTTTCTTCGGAAGTCGTAGGGCCCAAGTTGTTGAAACTTATTCTTGAAATCTGCAAATGATGCAATGATAGGATATGAACATTTCATCATAAGGAGCTGGACAACCAATTGTCATTAGAGGAGGGAGAGAAATGGGATAATATTGTTGCATTAAATTTTAAGCCACAAGTGTAAGAAGTAGAAATAATTTCTGCCACAAGCAAGAAAATGCTGCATTTGCACGTAATGGTGGAAACAAACCTACCTGTGTTAAGTGTTAACCTGATCACAAATTTCTGGCCATTATTAATTGCTGTGGGTAACACAAGCCTCAGATATGTCATGTGGAATTTCTGCAGCAGGAAAACACAGGTGAAAATTTGTGTAAATGCTGTTCAGCATTTTGGCCATCCATGTTTAAGAAGGAAGAATTCAGTCAGGAACGTGTGCAGAGAGGTGAAGCAGAACTAGAAGTTTCCTTTTACAAGGGAAGGCGACAATAGCCTACATAGTCCATTTAAAATCAAGGACACCTGACCTTTTAATAACAAATTAGGAAAAGATTCAGGATAGGGAGGAACTATTTATGATAAAGGTTAATAAGTATTAAGAATAAACAGCTACTAATAGCCTGGGAATACGGTTTTTATGTCTGTGATTCTCCATGAAGCCTTCATGAAACCTTTGCTTACCATGGGGCTCTGGCAGGTGAAATATCTTCTGAAATTTCCTATTTCCCTGAGGCTGCTGTGGGGAGTCAGCAGTCTTCTCTATCCACATCTGGGACTAGGCTGGTGCCCTTGGAGCCCACGACCCTCCCTACAAACACCCGCAAAGGGATTAAGCCACACATAAAACTGAAAGGAGCACCTGGAAGTGAATTTGGCATTCCAACAGAGAAGTGTCTGATCTGCCAGCTGGCACGAGGACAGCAGGGTCTGACCTGGTCACTGGGGTGACCTCTGGAACAGCCAAAGGAATTCTCTTCCCAGAGAGCCATTACCTGAAGCATTTGCAGGATGAGGAGTAAAGATGGGATTTAAGGGAAGTAAAACCTCACTGCTGCTAGTCTGTCAATTTTACCCAATTTGCACTCATGAATACAGATTTTTTTTTTCCCTTCTTGCTTCACAGGTGCACCCCTGCTGCACCAGGCATATTATTTATATGCTGTGAAAATGTGGCTGCCAGGGTAAGCTGTTACAGTTAAATTGCATATCTATATTTTACAAGACCCATAATGCTCATACCTGCAGATATTCACTTATAATAATTATATACAGAATTATACACATGTATTTTCACTAAAAAATTCAGTCTAACCAACTGTCCTTTAAATGTTTTGCCAAACTTGTCCTCTCTTTTCCTTTCTTTCATTCCAAGCATCCCTAGGACTCCAAGATAACATTCTTAAAATAAATTTTGAGCCTTTAAGTAAAACTTCTTTTCTGTGTAAGGAAAGGCATTGTGGCTCTTACAGCGTTTACAGTAATCACTCACTGCTCCTTTCTGGAATATAAACTAACTCTGTTTATTAATCTGAAATAAACAGCAGTAACATGTCTGGCACCATCGAAAAAATGAATGCTGTACACTTTATTTTAAATGTAGTGAGTGGAAATTTTACTGTTGGTGCTTACTGAACCAGCTCAGGTGAATAATTTAGGCATGAAGATGTGAATTAATTGGTGGGTTTTTTTTTTCCTCCATCTTGATTTTACTTAATGGATATGGCTTATAAATTTGTATCCAGATATGGAGTGAAATACATTTTGTTTAAACTTGTATTCCAGGCATGTCTGTGGTGGTACCAAGCACCCCGAAATCATCTGGCATCTGTGGGAGTTGCAAGAGTTCAGTGCTGAGCAGAAAATCAGGCTCTTTGTGCTTTGAGAATGCTAATCCATTGTTAGGCTCTCCTTTTAAACTGAAAATAAACACAATGTGTGTTCTGTTAACTTAGACAGGTGCTAGAGCCGACAGCTCGAGGTTTAAGGGCAAGGGTCAAGCAATCAAAAGTGGTCCTCTCTTGCACAGATCATCAAACAGGGAGTGCATCAATGGGCTCAGTGGCCAAGGCTGGAAATTAATCAGCTCAGCCCTCAGTGTTTAGCCATGCTGATTATATACTGGCAAAGTGAGCAGGGGCTGACAGGCCGGGGGAGCTCACGGAATAGGAGCGCGCTCCCAACAAAGGCAGGGGAAGAAAGATCAATTTGCAATATTCTTTTCTGTACCCACGCAACAAAGCAGAAACATGAAAGGGGGACATTAAGGGATGCTCCCTATGAACTGGACAAATCAATAAACATCAGTGGTAAGGGGAGGGAAAAAAAAAAGAGTTTCTCGTTCTGTCGTGTACCCTGAGGCCGCTTCTGCCTTTGTGAAGTGCTGAGTGGCAGTGGCCTCTGTCATGTTTCCTTTCACCTACACGGTGTCATCTGCTTCAGTCTCAAGGTGAACGCTGGTTTGCACCATCAGAGCAAGTGTTTAAGGAAATTATCCCAGCTCTTTGGGAAGAGATGGTAGGAAACAACGCTCTGCAGAAGCTGCTCAACACACAGAGCTCCATTTCTACGTTGGAGCTCGGGGTAGAAACTGGGATTTGGTGCTTGCACCTGGTGAAAGATTTCAATGGTTTCAAAGATTTCAGTGCAGTACCCTTGATTAAGTGCCAGTTGCTTTTGCAGGGAGTGCCAGATGCAAAATCTGGTTTGATGTATAGGATGTTTACCTTTTCTTGGAAAATGAATTCCCACAATCAATAGTTGGAATAATGTGGGAAATCCAGGGGAAAAAAAATAGAGATGGATCCAGTTTGGGGACATAAATAATGACCTCTAGCAGCATTTGGGAAAGGGGACTACAACTCAGAAGAAAAATGTTTGTTGCAGCCACAGCCAAATCCAGTGTTTGGCCAGTTATTTTATCATCTTAAATATTTGGCTGTGAGAGCCAAGCCTGTAAATGAAAGTATTTCCAGCAGTGTTGCAGCTTTGCACTGACCAATTTCACCTGTGTGTGGAATATCTATTAGATGTACATTCAATAGTGTTGGTGAAAGAGTATCTTTCTTTTGGCTTCCTGCTGGCTTTGGCGGGGGAGTCCTCACTCTTTTGGCGAGTGAGTCCTCACTCTTGAGTCCTCACTCACTTTATTTTTAAAAGCAAATGTTCAAGCATGTGACTCCTTCTTTTGCAAGGAACCCTGTGCTTTACAGGTGTGAATAGGCTGTTACCTGCTGGCAGGGGACTGGTGAGGATTTGGGGGACTTGCCAACCTGGGCACAGTCCCCCTCCACCCAAGCAGGACAGCAGATCTGGTCTGAGGAGAGCCCCTGTGGTGGGATGAGCCCTGGTGAGGATGATGGCAGTGGTAGATGCAAAGCACTTTGCTGGTGAATGCCAGTAAACTATGAAACACTTTGGGCTCAGGAAGGTATTTGTGTTTGTCAGCAATTTTATTGAGCTAGTCTGTTGTTTACAGGGGGAGTAAATTTGAAGAAGGTTATGATAAGCCACTGGTTTCTGTCTCTTATCAAGAAGTCCAGCAAAGAGGATGTGGGAGGAGGGAGGAGTGGGAACAGTTGCAGAAGCCAAATTTGTGCCTTGGATTAGTGTCTGGTGAAGTATTAGAGAGTCAAAAAGAGATGCCTGGTGCTTGTGAGAAGCAAATTGATGCAAGTTTTGTAGAACAGATCATTTTTATCTAAGCAGTGCAGCCATGTGCCAAGCTCTGGCATCCTGATAAACAAGACAAAAGTTGTGTTTTTGCTGTGCCCCCCTGAGGGAACCCTGGCCTTCCTGGGTTGTCCTGGGGAGAGTGAGAAGAAATGACGACCTAGGAAACGGAGTGAGCCTTGCAAATAATAATTAAGTCAATAAATGTTGGGAAAGGGGTTCCTGAGAGAGGTGCAAGGGTTGGTGGTGTCCTTTTGTCATGCTGCTGTCTGTTTGTCATCACCAATGCTTAATCACAATGCTTCTAGGCCTTGTTAATGTTCTAAAAGATTTGATTTAATCAAGTTGCTTTTGCACTTTTGCACTGTGCTTGAGGTTCACGTGGACTTCATACACAGAAAAATCCTTGTTTTGTAACCTGTTTTCTTTCCCTGCAATAAGCTTACATGAACCTGAGGGCTTTGGAGTAATCAGAGGACTGCTGATTGCTTAAAATATTTTAAGTTTTTCTAATGACAAAGTTTGTTTAAAGAACATTATATTGAGATGTAGGAAATCATACAAAACGAGCAGTTCCCAGGAAACAAATCAGCCTAGGGCATTGATTCTGGTTAGAGAACTGAAGTGTGGGATTTGTTATTTGTTTCTCTTGAGCATTCCATTTTGTGCCACCTGACTTGGCGTGTGTGCTGGTTATTTTTCCCTGGCTAGCACACAGCCGTAGCTTTATGACATTTGTTGAGGGGAGAATGTGAAGTGTTCAGAGGTTAGATGGTTCAGCTGATATCCCACCTTTGTGAGCAGAAAGCATGCAAGAGGCTTGTTGGTAGCAGGATGTTTCTGCTAAAATAATGAGGGATGGAACAGTTAAGATTTTTAAAAAGCATATTAATCTTTAAGGTTCTCAGTGTCTGGAATGGAAATCCAGAGCTATGTATGCTCTTCTTTAGTGACCTCTTCACAATAAGAGTGGTAGACATTTTCTGTATTTAAATAAAATAAGCTTTCCTGTTACAGTAGATGCAGGAGTTCTGTTTATCTATCCAGCTTGATGAAAGCTGGACAGAAGAAAATAAAAATGACATAAATTTCCCAGTTTTAGTTTGGATAAGCTAAAAAGTCCTAAGTCACTTATGAATACAGTTGTTGCAAATCTAATGTCACCTGGGTGGACTTGAAAATGTTGCCTTGTCTTTTCAAATAATATTGACAAGAAGATCTTGTCTATTGACAGGAACATTTTAGATGTGCATGTTGTTAAGAATGGAACAGGAGTAATAGCTGATCTCTCTGACCTAACAAAAGTGCTCAGAATTTTTAAATAGATGAACGCTATCAACTGTTTCCATTGTGCAACAACCACAGCCTAATGAACAATCTATTTTTGACCATTGGGAATATCATCCTTTTGTTATTTAATTTCAATTAAACATTTCTGGCTTACACTTTGGAAGTGCTGTTCCAGTGTTGGCAAATGTCCAGGGGTTTGTAGCGATTTTGGCTGTTGTAATTGTGATGGAACAGAGATGAAATTTGAGGGAAGGATCTTAGTGACTACAGAGGAAAGAGATGTTCTGGAAAGAAATGTGAGGAAAGGGACTAAAAATTAAGGGACTCTTCTACCTGAGTTCATCCTGCTCAATCCTTCCTTTCTTTTCTGGATTAGCATCCTTTTTAATATCTTCTATATTAAGATTTGGGAAATAAATGGTGGCAGGAGGAAATGCCTCAAAGGGTATGGATGGCCAAGGTCAGAGCTGGTGCTGGGGATTCTGTCACCTCTGGATGTGGGTGCTGCCCCTCACTCATTTGTGGTGGTCACGTCAACAAACTCTGAGATCTGGTTTAAAATTGCTGCTGGGCTTTTTTTACACTTCTTGTTCTCTGGTGTAGGCTTGAGGTGTCCCATGTGTTTTGAAAATTCTATGGAATGCAGACTTCCTTCTGAACACACCTAATTTTTCTAAGTTGCTGTGCATGTAGGGTTGGTTTTTTTTTTTTGGTTGAGTTTTTTGCCTCTCAGAGTTAAAGTTGGATAAATGTTGGTCATTGCATTCTGAGAATACCGTAATTTTGGCATTTGGCCTTCAAGAAATGCTTTGTGAGTGTTTTTGTTGAGTCTTCATTTGAGGTCTTCTAGATAAACCAGTCCTAAAAGCTAAAATACCAACAAAACTTGGAAAGCAAACCCGATCTAGCTGAGGTTAAATGACAGGCTCTTTCTTTCCCAGATTGTCTCAATTGCTTGTAGTTGATTTTCCTGTATCCTGTCTTCAAAAACTGCTGGTTTTGAGGATTGTCGCAACTACATCTCAGCAGGGACCATCAAATCTTGATGCTGTTCCAGGCTTTGTCTCTGATATGCTCAGAACAGACTTTATCTTCGTTTCAGCATTCCCCAGAAGTTCTAGTTTTCATAATCCCTTATTTCCTAATGTTTTAGGATGTTTTTTGGTTTGTGTGTGAGATGTGTCTGCATTCTGTTCCTCTATTCTATTGCAGTAGTTTTTTTTAAGGAAAGCTGGGTTGTGGTATGATAGGCAAACTTTGGATATGATTATACTGGCTCTTCTGACTTCAGGAATGTGAGGACTCTGGGCAAAATCTGGATGATTTTTCTCTTTGGTTTGTGGTAAGTGAAACTACAGTTTAGAGCTCTTAAAAAAAAAAATCAAGTTCTTAGAAACAATCATTTCCATTTTGCATGTGAATGAAAACACAGATGGAAAGAGGAAGGAGATTTATAGGAAAAACCTTGAGTTATTTTGTTTTGAATTATTTATTAAAACAAAAAGTTGAATCAAAACTTTTCAGGTTAGCAAAATCCAGCATTTTGATGCCACAGAAGAACTAAAAAAAAACAACAAAAACCACCCAAACCAAACCATTATTTTTTTTCCCCCACTGAAAGCATAAAGTCAACAGCTTTGCACAACAGTGTTTTAAAAGTTGCATTTTATCAGTGGGTTCTGGAATCTTGGATTTGGTTTTTTTGGGGCTGCTCTGTGGTGTGGCTCCTTCTGCCTTGGTTGTTCTGATCTCTGCCTATGGAAATGGCTCAGAGGTAATAGTTATTTTTTCCTGTCACTATTGCCAGACCTTATCAGTTTCTAGCTAGCTGCTTATCACTGAAATAAGCAAAAGTTTGCTCTGTCATCTACTAGCTGCCAAATATAATTCACAAGCAATTTTTATTTTTTTTTTCCCCACTGCAAGATGGACATGAAACACCTGCTAATTTCCAAATCCCTCTGGAGCTTTTACAGGAGGCTACACACAGGCTGTTCCTTTGGTCACCATTCAAAATGTGTGAGAGTTTTTAAAAGCTGATTTCTCTGTGACCTGCATCCACCACTTAGTGGCTCGACTTCTGGGACTGCAAAGGGAATCAATCTCATTTTCCAAGATCTCTGTGGATCCCTCTCTGAAGCTCATCCCTGTTATCATGTCATGTCCTCCAACGTGTTTAAAAATAATTTTGTATTAAGCAGTGAAGATGTTAGGTTGGCATGCTCTTAAAAATATATATATATATTATTTATTTTATTTTATTTTAAAGTAGCATGGCAATTACCATGCCAGTTGCTGCTGCTGGTTCAAAAATCTCTCCCTCCAAGTTTCAGGGAGCCTTGTCTGCTGTTAATGCTCCTGCTGAGGCCACAGTGGTTATCTGCTCTGATTCACCGGTACAACCAACATCTGTGAGCTCTCTGAGGACGTTCTTGGCAGCTGCAGGACATAATTACCACATTTGAGGATATTTTTTTTTTAGAATATTTGGATCCGTGGCTGGCTTTTCAGGCTGCTCCCCAGCTAACGAACCCGTTGCTGGTTTGACACAGTTTGACAGCTGGTTGTGCTGGTGGCTAAAGAAATGCCTCTGGGGCTGTCTGAGGATGAGCTAATGATGGGCTGGAGAAGTTCCTTGCATTCCCTGTACATCATTTACCTGGAATTGGGCTCTTCACTAGGTTTTCTCACGATGACAAGGGACCTCACCAAACTGCCATGTTCACTGAATGGTGCAGCTTATTCTGCTGGGCCAAATTCGGGCTTATTTGCTGGGTTTGTTTTTTTTTGTTTGTTTGAAGTAGTGACAACAGGAGCAAGAGAATCTCTGCTCTGAAAATGCAGTGTTTTAATAAAGGGAAGGGCTGTCAAACATCCATTTTGGGCTGGGCTCATACTTGTTAGCTGTCTGAGCATCCCTTTTCTCTCTCAAGTTATTATGATCCACAAAGGAGTGTTTGTACTTCAGCGTGCTTTTGGTTTTCCCTGCTTCCTCCCTACAGGGCTTCTGGAGACCACGACTAATGATGGATTTGTGAAGCTTCTGTGTAGATCCCATGTCTGTAAGTGCCTCACACGTGGAAGTTTAATAGCTATTTTTTCTTGTGGTACCTCATTTGTGGTCAGCTGTGCAAGGTGAAGAAGCAAACATAATGTTGATATGTGGTGCTGATATTTTAAACAGTCACGGGAAAAATAATTATTATATTTGGGGAGGACAGCACTAAAGGGATTTGTATTTTTCCCCTCAAAGCTTTCCCTTCTCTCTGGGATGGTTGAAATAGTTAAGTCATTTTAAAAACAAATTCCCATCCTCCCTGATTTAAGATCTATTCCTGCAGTATGTATTGAGTGGGGGAGATACTGTAGCGTTTTTATGAGGAGATAAAATATTGGCTTAATGATAATTTGGCAAAGTTTCAAGATAACTGAGAAGACTTCCTGGAAATTAAAAACAACTCAAATGCAAGAGAAAATTAAGCTACTGACCCCAAATACAAAAGGGGAAGAGCTCAGACATCCATTCTTCCCTGCTCTTTGATTTATTATTTTTTCTTTTCTTCTTTATTTTTTTTTTTTTAATCCCCTTTTGCTAATTATCTCCCCTTGACCCTGGCTGCTGTCATTACAGGGTGGAGGGATAGTTTGGTGTAAATTTGCTCATACCATAGCTGCACATTTTTAATTTTCCAGGGGATTTGTTTTCTTGATGTTTTTGATGGTGCAACTTTTTCTGAAGGTTTCCAAACTGAGCAAATGTGTCTGAGACCAAACCCCCTTTCTGCTTGTAGTGTGAGGGCTGAGGAGAGAGATACTTTCTCTGAGAAAATTAAATTCTTCTCTGTACTTCAGCCATTTGCACCATTTTTCTACAGGAAAATGTGTAAATATCTGGAGGTGTGCAGGATGTCATAGAGATTATTTTGGTCTTCCTATTGCTGCTGCCTGTATATAGTTTATCTGAGCAGACTTCTCCATGCTATTCCCTCTTAGGGACCTGAGCTGATCCTCCTGATCCTGAAGCTGATCTTCATCCTTAGATGAAGATCTTATTTTTGGGATTGTATGAGTTTTTTGCTCAGTTGGAAAACACAGAGTGAGACTCACTAGACCTCTTGTAGCATAAGGAATAATTCCTTCTTATCTGTGGAGCTCCTGGTCTCACTGCTGGGAAAAGTGGAAGGTGTGGTGGTTGGGGACGAGTTTCTTGGTTTTTCAGGAGGGTGGAAAGAGATTTTGACATCTGGACACGCAGAACCAGACACACCACTGGTGTGTTTCATTTAATCACATCAGTCAGATAGTGATAACCTTTGATTCCTGCACTGCAGACATTCCATGAGAGCTGGCTGTGCAGAGCCTGAACACCTGATTTTAATCCATTGTATGATTCAGCCTTTTAGAAAATTGCTGCTTTTTAACACCTCAGTCCTTTTCTCCTCCCTGTAATTCTGGGCAAGGCCGAACTGGGATGGAGCACATGAGACAGAAGCTTGGGAAAGCTGAGACAGCAAGGGAAGGGGATATCAAGAAACAGAAATAAGAGTTGAAATGTATCTTTGGGAAAAGTTTCCAGGCTTTATAGCTACAGGACACTGTGGATGTCACCCCAATGTAATGGATGCTGGAATCTGCAGCTGTTGGGGATGTGCCCCACTGCTTTGGTTTTAGCTCTGCTGCTCATCCAAGAGATTTGCTGTGGTATGGAGCACAGAGAGAGAGCTCATGAGCTGTGCTTGGAGCCTAGACTGGTTTTGTCTTGGAGAATGCAGCTGGTCCTGTGGAAAGCTCTGGAAATGCTGGTCCCTGCAGCTCAGAGCCACCTTGTACAGCACATCAGCCTGAGACCATCTGTAAATCCCACAGAGGTCAGTGGTTCCCGGGCTGATGGAGTCCAGCCTTTTAGAGCAGCCATTCACAGCACTGACCCTGGTCCCTGATAAAAGTCAGCACTGACTTTCAGGTTTCTTTCGTTTATTTATTTATTTATTTCCATAAAAGCAGAGGTTCAAGCCTTGCACTCTGACCTGTTGTTGCTTGCTGTTCCCATTCTTAGCCTCTCAGCTCTGCCTGTCATCTGTGTGCTCCAGAACCTCTTTTGGAAACTGCTGCAAATTACCTCACAGAGCCTGTGGAGTTGGTTTCTTGTCAGAGCTCAAGTTGTGAAACTCTTCTCTTTGTTTTTTAGATGCAAATTAGAGAAACTTATTAGAGAGACTCTTAGTCCTCCCACTGCTTCATTTCTCTGTCTTTCCACTGGATATTTTATTTTCTTTCATGGCCTGCCTTTTAAAACCATTTCATGCCTGCTTTTAGGGTATGTCTGTCTATTAGTCTGGCTTGAAGAACAGAGGTCACTGAGATGAAGAGGATGTTGCCCACTGCTTTGGCAGCAAAATCCTTCAGTAAAAGATTCTCTGGATAGGCCAGCTGTGTCTGCTCCAAGACTTGAGCACTTTGGAGGGAGGCAGTGATAGAATAATGTTCGTGGCAATCTTTAGGAATAAATAGGCTTTGGTCCAAGCCAGTTGAAATGTAAAAGAGATTCAGAACAATTATGCTAGAACTGAGAAAGGTAAGGTTTCATGGAGCATCTCCCCTGATATCTGGGCATTAATTTTGTGCCTCCTGGGGAGATGCCAAGAACTGGTTGTGTCCAACCCTCTGTTGTTGGCATCACCAAGATCTGTGCAGAGGCTTTTGGAGTGTTTCCTCCAGTAAATGTTCCTTTTGAATTCAGGGATAAACTGAGCTGATGGTTCAGCTGTCAAGATAAGCCACCTAGCCTGGATTTTGTGCCTGATTTCTTGCCACCAGTCCATCTCTAGGATCATAAGGTCTCTAAAGTTTTGGGAACTTTTCCTCCCTTTCAGATAAGGATACCAGCGTGCCCAGCCTCAAAAAGATAAATTAGTCTACATTCTAGCTTTGTATTCTTATGTTTGCAATGAATTAAAAAAAGAATTGAGCTGAGGAAGATGAGGGAATTCTAAAGACATTAGTGACATTTCAAGGCCTGGTTGTCTGGGTTGTTTTTTTTTATTATTTATTTATTGGATGTTTTGGGGTTTTTTTAAACTCAAGGAACTTGTTCAGAGAACTAACTTGCTGTTGGTGAATTGGCAAGGTCTGTGAAGTTTTGGATAATCTCTAAAAAATGTGTCAGCTACATCAAAAAAAATCTTGCTTGTGGGATTTGAGTAATTATAGGATATAAGTAATTAGTAATTAAGGAATTAAATAACACTGAGATTTCAAAAACTCTTTGGGGAGTCTGAATGATATTTCTTGGTGTATTCAGTTCATTACAGTCCTGTTTTGCAGTGTGCAGGTCAAATATTAGCTGTGCTTGTTTAGGCATGAACTTTGGGCGGGGGGCAGAGGGCTTGTCCTTGGTGTGCTGGATATGATGTTTCACATCATGTGCTTCCCCTTGCAGCTCTCAATCCTTTTAAGGCTCTTCTCTCCTTTAGCAGCAAGGGTAAAGCATTCAAAGGTCCTTTTCCTGCCCTTTTATTTGCAAAAGGACAATTTCTTTCAAAAGCAGAAAGGCTCATCTTCCCTGACCTGAGGAATCCAGCTGATGTGTCAGGGAACCTCAAATGCCTGGCAGCTACTGAAAATTTAGCTTTGTGCTCGCATTATTGGCTCTAAGCTGTGAGTATTCTGAGAGCTGCAGGCCATTCATTCCCAAAAGGTCAACAGAACTTCCTCTCACCTTGAAAAGGGGTTGCCATATACAGACCTGGGCATCACCAGCTGATACTATTTAATTAGAAGGGAAAAGAACACGGCTGGGTTGTTTGTTTCTTTTTTATTTTAATTGCAGCACCGTAGAAACTCAAGACAACTGTCAGGGATTCCATCAGAGGGCAAATGACAGTGGGGAAAAAAGCTAAGAAGAAGGGGGTAGGTTTTTTCTCACTAGGCTCCCTATGAATTATATTCTTGGCAGGAATATGCATTACACGTACATGCAGCATAGTTTTCTATCCAGAAATTCACACCAGGGACCTCAGATTTCAAAGACTTTGGACATTTATCTGTTGTAAACATAATTGTATCTAGAAGTAAATAAGACTCTGCAATTTATAGGCACTTTGATCTTGCACTATTTACGGACGCAGGATTGCTTAGAATAATGCTGCCTTATTTTATACTGATGGTGTTGTATTTTCACCACTGTAGTAAGGGTTATTTCAGCTGTGAACCTTTATCAGAGCCTGTGAGTTTCCAGAGGGTTATAAACTGGCTCGTGTCGTCTCTGAAGAAACATGAACTCTCAAGCCTGGAAGAACATAGTTAAAAATTTAAGATCCATCAGTGCACCAAATATTTATGCTTATGGGTAAATATAGAGGATTCTTTCCAAACAGGGGTGGGCGTGCTCGTATGAACGTTCTGAAGAGAGAGTTAAAATTAACAGCCGTTTATTTGGTTCTGCTGTTTGTTACGTAAGGAGAGAGAGGGGGTGCACTCAGGACTAAACAGAAATACTTCCAAATTCAGAGAAAGTTGCTGTAAATAGACCCAAACCCTTTCCTTCTTCTGGGAACTGGTCCATTCACAGTGCTATTCCCTCTCACCAGGGCAAGGTGGATGCATTATTGCCCAGCTGGACCAATTTCTGGCCGGCTGTTAGACTGCAGGAGATCACCTGCAGGTGTAACATTTTAGCAAGAACGAGGGTTTAAATTTCTAGCACAGAAACGGGCTGGTAGCAGCGATGTTAACACAAGACAGAGTGTAGCTCCTTTCTAATTCTAATACGCTGGCTTTTAATCAGCAGTGGTTTGACGTCTGCTGCTGAATAACAGTGAAAGAAGAGAGTTGCAGAATCAGAGCCCAAGTTTCTTAGCTATTGTGTCCCGGGACAAAAGAGACACGTCAGGTCACTTCAGAGTAAACAGTGGGGTTGGAGAGTGAGGTGAAACGGAGAAAACGTTTTGGATCCTCATCAACCCACAGAAAAATCTCAGCTGTTGAGTCAGCAGTAGAGATGTTCGTACCTAGCTTTAGCCCTTTTATCCTTCCTGCCGTGCTGGCTCAGCTGCATTTGGATGTACCACGGAGGCTTTTCTCAAATGTGAGGTTTGTGCAAGTCTCTGAGATTTTTCCTGCTTGCTTTCTGCTATTGCTGCCTCTTATTCCCTTAAACAATAACTTTTCCTACTCCACAATGCACATATATTTGTGTGTATATGTATCTACACCATCTCTCTGTGTGCGAAGACAGTGTTCACACCCTGGTGAACACTGGTGTCTGGGCAGGTCAATTTATAATTGTCTCTAAGTGCTCACTCCTGCAAAGGGGAACATTGTTTTTCTGCTGCTTGGTGACAGTCGGAGATCCTTCTGAAGCATCAGAGAAAAATCAAATAAATTACTTCAAATTTTATCCTTACTGGAAGAATGTGCATTGATCAGTGTAAGTGAGGAGCCAACACATCCCCATCAGCAAGTAATAGCCTCTGGGAAGTAATTTTTTTGAGCTAAATAGGTGAACAAACCCTTTAAATGGTGATCAGTAAACAACAAAATTCTCCCGCACTTCAGTATCAACAAGGATAACATAAATTCTCCTGCTGTTCATTTTTACCATCTCTATTATTCCGTGGTGTGCTGTCCTTGCCTGAGATGGTGGTAGCTCACTGTGGCAGATATTCTTGCTTTCCAGTAAAAGCAAATAGATTTTTGATTTAGAATAATTTACGTTTACCAATAGAAGGGAGTGTTTTATTTTCTCCTTCTCATTAGTTACAGTTTGTAAAGGCATTTGCATTTGAAGATTTGAAGAAGAACTTTTTCCTCTCTCTTGACACGTTCCTGCCTGTTCAGGCACTCGAGTGCTTTCTCATTTGAGATAGCTTCCTTTTTTTTTTTTAAAAAAAAAAAAGGTCTTAAAGGCTAATAATCCCCCAAATTATAATTATCAGTATTTATCAAAGCAAAACATGGTGTCATGCTGCATTTGATACAAAAGCATCCAGCTGAATATTCTATTAGACAGGTCCTGTGAAGTTAAAAAGAGGACGGGGCTGAGTTATCTCACCATGGGAGGAAAGAGGCATGCACAATCAGATATTTAACACTCCTTTGCAATTATGGGAATTTTTATTCTCTCCCTGGTAGGGAACATAGCATTTTACTGCAGTGTTTCAAGTTTGCCTCCGATGGTATCTGATAGAAGTGCTTTTATCCCCTGAAGATACAGTACAAAATACAAATCATCATTGGTTTTATCTCAGCTGGAGCTGCCTATTTTCTAAATGAGTTTACTCTGTGCTACTGCCCATCAGGCACATTTTTCATCCCCACTCTTTTACTATAGCTGGGTTTAAGTCCTTTCTTCTGTCCTTTGTTCCTTCAGCTCAGCGAAGTAAACAGCAGGATTGATCTTACACTGCATTTTGGTATTGTTCCAACTGCTCATCAATAGACATGGGCTGGGAATGCACTGACTGGAAAAGAAGGGCAAGATTGAAATTCACTTTTTGTTCTTTGTGCCTTTTAGTGTGCAGCGGAATGTCCCTAATCTGAGAGCTGCTACACTGACTGCCTATCAACATGCAAATTAATCATCAAGTGACGAGCTCCCGTGTTCGCTCCAAGTAAAAAGAGTCTTTAAAGGTATCTATGCAAAAAAAAAAAAAAAAAAAA
>VXBN01007628.1:157425-195029 GCA_013397395.1 Sinosuthora webbiana | reverse complement strand
GAGAGAGTTTTCATAACTAACCTACCTTGGCACCAACTGGGAATGACTTCCAAGCCAGCTGAGAGCCCAGCTGCAGGGGCTGGGGGAGACAAAATCTAAACACACCCAGCAGAATCTCTCTGTGGCTTTGGGTCCAAAAGAATTAGTGCCTTTTAAAAATAGAAAAGAGATTTCTTTTTACTCAGGAAAAGAATAAAGGCTCCTGAAGATTTCCATGGGAACAAATTCTAGTATTTTTAATATGCAAAGCAGTGGCGTGTTATGCCTTTGTTCAGTTTTAGGGATCTTTGGGGTTATTTGTTTGTTGTTTTTCTTAAGCATCTAGGCTTGCTGGAGTCCAGAATTGCTGATAGCCACACTTGAGGTTTGAAATGGGCCTTGGTCAAGGCTCCTGACCAGTGTTTCCCAGCCAGGATGTGCTCTCTGCTGAGAGAAAGCTTATCCAACAAGGTTGGCAGGACAACAGAGTGCTGACGTGTCCACTAAAATTAGTGAGATGTCCTTCCCTCTGCTGCTGGCCTGTGGCTTGTGAGCTCTTTGGCAGGAGCAGCATGGTGATGGGTGAATCAGTGCTGCATATTAAGAAATATCACAGAATCACTGGGCTGGAAGAGACCTCCAAGATCATCAAGTCCAACCCAACCCTCACCTAAACCATGGCACCAAGTGCCATATCCAGTCTTTTCTTAAAAGAAGGACGTCACATAAAGCAAGAAATCTTACAAGGTCATTGCCTTTGCACTCTTTTGCTTTCCTTTAAGCATACAGGTCATGGTCTAGGAATGGTGCTCCCACTGAGAATCTCCAAACTACGAGCCCCTTGCTCCCTCCCACTTTAAATCTCTCTGCAGTGGGATGGGAAGCAGAATTGGAGGCACAAAAGGTAAGGCTCACATATTGAGATAAGAACAATTTAGGGGAAACAGCAATGAGATAACAAAATAAACAGCAGCAGTAATAATGGCAGAGGGTACAAGAAGGAAGTGAACAATTCCCGAGGAAACCCTCTGACAACAGACAACACCAAACTGCTCCCTCTCCATGGAGAGACCCTTTCTCCCTGGAAGAGATTCCCTTTCCCCCAGCTCTGGAAATGATATGAGGTTGTATAGAATAACCTCTGTGTCCTGACCATACCTGGCCATACCCTTTCCTGGTTACTGTGAAAATTAACCCTGTCCTGGTTCCAGCCAGGACAATATGTTGGACTAGGAGAGAGGCAGGCATTACTAAACCCATGCCCAGATAGGAGTAGTGGGAGTAATGAGCAGTAATTTTACTGTCTGCCACTCTTTCCTAGGTGTTTAAGTGGAATGATGATGTTAGATGTCTTGTGATATTTGGCCTCAGTGCTCTGTCTCCAAGCCTGCCTTGGATATTCACCTTCTTAAACAACTGCAGGCGTTTTTCACTGGCTTGTGCAGGCTCCCTGTTCCTGTAACCTCTGAATTTTGTGCATGCCAGTGGCATGGAGCTTCCTGGCCTCTCTCTGAGGTGCATTAACCCAGGAGTGCTCTCAGTGGTTACAGCTCAGCGTGTGGGTATTGATCACTGCTGCCTGTCCCTGAGCCAGTGGGGATGAAAGCAGGTTGAAGAGGGCAGTGCTGGCTTGTGGATGAGTGTAGGTGACATTCTGGCTCCGTGACATCAAGCTTGTCCTGTGAGAAGTGGTCCTCTGCTCTTTTTGCGTTATTTTGTAGCGTGTTGCCATGCTACTTTTATGCAGAAAACACTGATTGCAGCCATCCCTACTCACATTCCCTTCTCTCCGTGGTTGATTGTGTGCTGGAGTACTGTCACCTACAGATATGTGTGTGTATATTTCTGTAAATATACCCTAACAGGGATGAGTGTCATCCTGGCTTGCATAAGAACTGGATTAGTGCATGCTCCTCTACTGGTCCTGTGATTTTCCCTTTTGCAGTATTGCAGGTGGGTGGGATCTTTTTCTCCTCTTATCTGCACATGCTGCCCATCCCATTTCCTGGGGAACTGGGGAGTGATGGTGAGGGCTCAGCATCTTTGGACATAAGATCAGAAAGGGAATCCTCCTCAGCTGCTGACTTGTTGAAGCTGGTCACGTGCAGAGTCAGTAAGTTTTGCTCTTCACCTTGGTTGACTTCAGAGGTCAGTCACCTGGGGCCTGGGATGTCACATGCTGTTCCTGTAGCTCGTGTAAAACTTAATTTTACAGTTGAAGCATTTCACTGATAGCAGCACAACATTTTTTTTTTCAGTTAAACAGGATGCTTTTACAAAAACAGAGCTTTTTAAAGCAAAGTAGTGCTTTTTCTTTGAGTTTTAGGAAGCGCCCACTGTGCAGGCTCAGTGTTTGTAGAGTAGGTTGGCCTGTACAGGAATACAGGAGTCAGGTGCTGATGGAATCAGCTGGAGCTGCCTGCAGGTTCCCTGTGGCACTTGGCCCAGCTTGTCTTTAGGAGATATTTTGGAAGACCTTGCAGCAAGGGAGAATAATAACTGTGCTTAGACAGCACAGGCAGGTTAGCCCAGTGTCTACACTTTAGGTGTAGGTGGGAGTTTTCCAGCAGAATAATGTGTTGGGCCAGCCAGTCTGCTGACATCAAAATGTTTCTGCACAAATGGGGCTTTTTATTACAACCTTCCAGAGCTGTGAGGACTGTGAGTCCTTCTTGTTTTTTTTTCTGCCTGGTCTTGTGCCAGGCTGCATTGGTAGAGTTCAGAGTAGGAGCTGAGCTACCCTGGGAGCTTGGATATTAGTCATACAGCCTCTGCTTTTAACTGATGTTTTCAAAAAATGTGAGGGTTTTCTTTTTGCATATATGGGGTTTGTTTTGTTTTGTTTTGTTTTTAAGTAATTCTTTTTTTCAGATCACTAGAGGTAGAGAGGGGGAATCTTACAGCTCAACACAACTTAAAGCTGAAGGAATCCAGACAGATCCTCTGACTCCTTTCTTCCATATTAGTATTGAAGGTTTGGTTGTGTTTGACTTCTCCTCATTATCCCTGGAGATGGCAAGAATTAAATGTTACCAGATCAGCCGTGTAAAGGTCACTGTCTTCTACAGCCTGTCACCTTTTCTGGGCCTCTAAGGCCCAGAAGATTTGTGCTGGAGCTTTCCAGTGTGTCTGGGATGAGATGTGGTCACCAGCCCCAGCCCCAACCCACAGGTGAGGGTTCAGCCATGCTGCTCTGCTCTGGTGAATTTTCAAACCAGGNAACAAAAAAAAAAAAAAAAAAAAATCTTTTGGCAAAACTCGTTTTCTTCTAAAAGTGTTCTCCATTACACTTTGGCCCCCTCATTTTTATAATGGAATGCGCACAACAGTGCCCATATTGACTTATGTTTTCAGTCAATATCAAGATTTATTGTCCCCTGAGTTAAATGAATCACAATATTGACCTCATTGTAAGCCAATACCAGCTTAATGTATTTTTTTAGAGTATTTTGTATTCATTTTTAGTAATAGGGCCCATACAGTAGTCTATAATATTCATTTGTATTCCTCTTCTTGCTCTTCCCCCCCTTTTTTTTTATTTCCTTGTCTGTGTCTGTTGATGGCTATCACAGCAGTAGACACTGGATTCATTTAATGAATGAGGAATAAAGATGTCCAATAGCTGGTGTATCTCCATTATAGAGAAGGAATGAGTCATTTCCACAATCAGCTTGCCTTTAGCTTGGGCCAGGAAAAACAAGGTGCAGTGCCTCAATAGCAGGCACTGATATAGAAACAATAGCCAAGTGTTACTTGTCTCTTACCACTTCTTTCTTTCCTTCTTTTTCTCTTCCTTTCTCCCTTTTTTATTTTTCTTTTTTTTTATTTTTCTTTCCTTTTCTTTTTGCATTTAAATTTTCCACAGGAGGGGAAAAAACCCTGGTATTTCTTTAATATTGAATTCCATTTATCTCCATAAATTGGTTATGGTATGCGATCTAAAGGACTCAGCTGTTTTTAAAATAGGTTTATTCCTTTTCCTTTAAGATTATTTCAGATTATTTCCACACAGTATAGGCGAGTTATAAGAAGACTCATTTTGCAGACTTCAGTGAGAGCTGCACATTTGCAGTGCATCGTTTCAGCTGTGGAATGTTGAACAAAGAAATTAAATTTATATGTATCACCTAAATTATTTCAGATTCATGGTTCAGCAAAGAGTTGAGATCCTAATCAAATATGTAGTTTGCATGGGCACTACACCTTTTCTCAATAATAATATGGCAGTTCTATTTACAATGCTTGACTAGATTTTGTAATAATGCTTTTACTGGAATTTACCTTTTGTTTTTCCGCTGCAGCCTTGGCTGCCCATTAGACATGTGCACTCTCAGAGCAAAGATAATGATTGCAAGTAACTTTTCTTGAGAGGAGGGGTGAGAGAGAGAGTGAAATCAGGGCTCCTGTCAAATATTCCTGCCTCTCAGGCTTTTCCAGTGACTGGTAAAATACATGCTGATATATGGGCAAGTAGATCTGTATTCTGGGTTAAAAGGAATGGTTTGAATATCAAGACTGTGAGAAATTAACTGAAAAGCTGCTGTGCTAGAATTGTCCCCAACTATTCCCTCATCAACACCCACCTTCTCTACATGAAGGAGTTAAGTAAGCACCAGTAGAAGATGGAGAGGAGGAGGAAGGCGTGGAAGAAGAGGAATAATACATTTTTGGGGTTGAGCCCAGGGTGGGAAAAGGTGTAGGAGCATCCTTTCATGTGCTGATGCTGGCCAAGAAAGGAGGGAACCCTGAAGAACCTTTTTTTTTTGGCTCTGGCCTGTGCAGGAGTACATCAACGAACATTAGGGTTTTCTACAATGCAGTGCCCTGTAAATTAAGAATGCAGAGGCAAATAATAAGCAATATTTCCCCATTTTGTTTTTGCAGTGGACTGCAGCTTCCCCACTTGTCCCTGAGCTTCATGCCCTGATGGTGGTAGTTGTATTTTTTTTTTAAAGATCTGTGATTTTGTTTGTTATTTGGAACATGCTCTCTGTCTGCATCTGAAGATCCAAAGCTTCTCTAGTTCTTGTCAGGAGGATATGGGAAACCCAGAGGGGAAAACAGTCTCCCCCAAAGCAGTTTTTACATTCCTCTCAGGCTTTTATCACTTTAAATTTCTCTTTTTCTTTCTGCTTGTCTAAAATTCTAATTCTGACACTGTGGGTACTGTAACATCCCTGCCTCTGAGGAATTTTGATGCTGAAAAAAGGTGGATGGGGAGCACATGAGAGATTTTTTTTTGTAGGGCTAACTTCCTACTGGAAATATCTTGCTATCTTGCCATTCCAGTGTCTTTTTCTGTTTGAAGAGCTCCAGCTCCCTGGGCAGCTACTCTTTCTTTGGCAAGCATTCTTGTCTGGAAAAAAGTAATCCAGAAAACAGCTAAAGGATGATGTTTTACCCTCTAAATCTTTCCTCTCCTCTGGAAATGCAGCTTCCTTTCTTCTTGGTTGAATGAGTGAAGACTGAGAGAGGAAGTAGATAAAAAATGAGATATGAAGTTCCTCTGTTTGTTTCTATTGTTTTAATTTTTTTGGGACAGAAACCACAGACTCAAAGTGCCCAGAAATAAGAAAATAGGAACAGAGGAATTACATAGGAAGGGAAAAAGGAATTGTTTGGAGATGATTACCCCACCTTATGTGTCGGGGGTGAGATGCCAGCTGTGTAAACCTTTTTTGGCAGAACTTCCCGATTTCAGAGGTAGAAGGGAATTCTTCCTCTCCCTCACAGCTTGAAAACTGCAAGGTGAAAATATAAATACAAGGTTATAATTAGATTTTAAAAATTTCCTTCTGAGTCCTGACATTCCTGAGGCTGCCTGAGCAGTGAAGGGTTTCTGTGAAGGAAAGAAAAATCCAAAATGAGTAAGAAACTCAAATACTCAAGCAGGCTGAGCTGTGATAATGCTGACAGAGATGCTGTGAAGGAGCATACAAGAGAGAGCATAGAGAATTTGGATTGTGTATCCTACAGGAAAGAGAGCAGATCTCTGTTAGATATACATTAATTGGTACAGGAAGGCAATTAAGTGCCAAAAAAGGCAAGATGCTGAGCTTTTAAATGCAGTTTTCTGTCCAGAGGTGTGTCTTTGAAAAATCCCTGGCTTGTTCAAACTTTGATGTCATCGATCAGATGTTAGCACCAGGTAATTAAATGATAAAATAGAAAGAGAAAGTCCAATAAAAGCCTTTTTTTTTTCTTAATGATGATGAACTTAACGTTCTCAGTAGCTGTTTTCAGGCAGAAGAATTACATTTGATATCTGCTCAATAGTGCATTTGCTTATTAATAGAGGGAATGATTTAAAATTAAACAAATGACCATTCAGATATTTATTAGTAGGCACGATAGTGCCTGTAGTTCTAATACAGTGCTTAATTTATTTTAAAAAGTAACTTTCTCGTACTTTGTAATGCTTCCTGGTAGATGTTGCTGTACTGAGAGAAGGAATGGCAAAAGAAGTAAAGTGATTACAGCACCATCCTTTTTATACATTGCCTGCTTGGGCTGGTACAAAATGCCTTTTTAATTTTTTTTTATACTATGCCATCGTCTATATACTGGGGGGAAAAAAAACCCTGATTTTTAATCTTAAGAAGGGATTTGCAGAGAGGAAACTAACAGGAGGCAAAAAATACCCAAAACCACCAGTTCTTCTAGGTGTGGGATTCCTCAGAATAAAACCACTGTGGCTTTTGAGATTGCTGAACTGAGGTGAGCCCAAAAGGCAAATACCAATACTTTAAGCTTTGGGGAGGGGGTTTAATGTGCACCTGATGGCAAGCTGAGAGGGGAGGAGGCCCAAGCTGCTGGGCAGTGGTGCAAGGGCATACAGAGCTTTGGTAATTCTTGAGATCCTCGAACAGTGCTGGCTCATTCTTGTTTCATCAGCGTTGGAGATTTGCTGGAAACAAATGCTCAGGAAGTAGCGAGGAGCATCCTGTGCAGCGGAGGTAGGGAGTGCAAAGCAGCAGAAGTAACACAAAGGAGTTAAGTGGTGGAAGATGTTAAGGGGAGATGCCAGGCTGAACAGACCTGAGACACAAGATTGTGAGTCTGTTAAAGGAGACAGTGCCACCGGAGCTAGGTCATTTAGAAAAAAAAAAAAANAAAAAAAAAAAAAAAGAATAGTTCTCTCTTTTGCCCCTCGGTGTCTCTGCTGTGATGTTTAGAAGCCCTGGGATGGGCTTTCCCCTCCTGCAGGATATGCCCAACCCTTTCAGCAGGCACCGTGGAAGGAGTTAAGGATGCGAGCTCAGCCTCAAGCTCGGTTTTCCTGGCTCGTGTTGGTTGTTGCCAAAATCTTAATGTTGTTTTAATGCATTTTTGTGTTCATGAATCCATTTTCCAGAGCTGCCGATTGCACACACTAACCCTTTTTATGTGACTAAAAGCCAGCTGTAGTATCCTTGAAGAATCAAATGCTCTCACAGCTCTGGAAATTGCTCAGGGTGTGCCATGCGTGTTTATTTGTGCGTCAGCTCTTTTAATCTTTCGACTGAAAACGTAATATACTGTAACTGGGACGTTTTCAAAAAAAAAAGAGAACACTTCAAAACAATTCTAAATATAAATTAAATCCACTTCCAAATGGCTTGTTAAAAAATGCAGATGGTTTATATTTATTATATCATTTTTTTTGTTTTATCACCTTGCAAAATTTTACGGCATAGAATCTTATTTAACGCCGAGGCATTTTAAGCAGCAATATTAGACAGCTGTATGTGCGTCATACTAAGAGATTTTTACAGGATATTAAAGTTGGTTCTGATGTAACCTGGTGTTTTGAGCTGCATAGATTAGGCATTTTCCAATTTTGTAATTTTTTTTTTTTTTTTNTTTTTTTTTTTTATTGTGTTTTTTTTTTTTTTTTTTTTTTTTTTTTTTTTTTTTTGCCCCTCCCAAAATAACCTTTTAGTCCTTGATTCCAATTGTTCTCAAGGTGTCAGGAACTTTCGGGCCAGACTGGTTGAGAAACTGCTCTCTGAGCTTATATGAATAACAAAGAATGGCCTAGATATTATCTCAGCTGAAATTAGGGGTAATTATGCTCTATAGCAAATTATATACATAGTTAAAACAAATAACAAAGCACAGTGTTCATATCCTGGTGATTAACTTTTTTTTTTTTCCCCCCCCTAAGTTCTGTTTGCCTTTACAATTTTTCCATTGCAATCAACATGAGAATATTGCTGGGTAGCAGCAGCACCTGAATAAGTGCCAGACCCATTTGTTGTTTTTTTTTTTCCTTCTCAGCCTCCAACAGGCACAAGCAGGTTTAACGTTAACTCGACTCAACTCCAGCTCCTCTGCTGGTTCTCACACCCTCCAGGTCAGAGCTAAATCCCCTATTAATTAAACAGAAATTATATCCGAAATAAATCACTTGGCGCAAGAAACCCACGGTGGAATTTTTTGAAAGATGTTTGCAATAATTAAACATTCTGTGACTGGTGACATTTTAAATAACTCTTAAAATACCAACCTGTGTTGATATTTAAAATAGGCCCTTCAGTGGAAAGGCAGTGATCCCATCGAGCAAATAAGATAAACCACGTCATACTATGAGAAGGGGGAAAAAAAAAAATCATTGAACAGCAGCAAAAAACTCCCAAATGTTTTCATATGGCAAGAGTCTTAAAAGTGCTTGGAAGATACAGGTTAGGAGTGGTTCTATCAATGCTTGTGAAGGAAGAGCTGATAAAAACTTTGAGTGTCTGTGCACTCCATCTCTGGTTGTTGAAGGGCGCGAGGCAGATTTCCTGGCTCATGGGCACCTGTATGGGAACAGAAGGGGGCCATGGATTCTGGCTGGTCTTTTAGGGTTTTGCTATCTGTTTGTCACCTCCTGCACTGCACCTTTCCTCCTGACCTGGCAATTTCAGGGGCATTTTGTGCAATCAGGTGGAAGCCGGAGTATTTCATCAGTGTCCCCAGGCAACGTGCCACTTGGGCTTGATGGGAGCTCGCAGCAGTGTTGCTGCACACTTGCACGGGCTTGCCTCACCCTGTGCCCACTGGCTTTGGAAAACATACAAACAAAATAATACCTCCCCATCACCACCAAAAAAAAAAAAAAAATCCCACAATGGTTCTTTTCTCCCAGAGCATGTGGGGAAAACAAATAGTGAGTCTTGCCTGAGTGCAGGAAGAGAGGAGGTGTGGGAGAGCTGGTGTAGGAGGAGAGGACTCTGTGTGCCTTGTTGGTGGTTGACTGGTCTTTGTGGCCAGTTGGAACACCTTTGTGCAATGCCTCTTGCAGGCTGGAGAGAGGGAGAGGTTTGGGTGCCTTGCTGGGTTGGGGATCAGGGAATTGGCTTTTGCCATGGCCTGAGTGACTGTGGCCATGCCTTCATGAGAAGGCAGAGCTGGGTGGACCTAGGGACCCCTCCAGGCCAGTCCTTCCCCTGGCCTGCTCTCTGTGAGGTCCTGCAGTCTTAGAGCAAGCAGGGGTGCCTTGAGGTTAAGTGGCAAAAACCAGGATGAGGATAAGAATGTTCTTCCTGTGAGAAGTGCAGGCATCTCACTGGGTCTACTGCTATACTTTCATTAGTGGATTTTATCAATACAGTTACTGAAAACTGTCACAAAGTATAGCTTCACTCTGATTTCTTCAAGATGTCTCCTGTCTGGCCTCTTTTCCAATCAAGCTGTCACCGCTGCATGGTCTCCTAGCTGCCTATTGCTCTCCATCTGGGTGGACCATGCCCTTCTTCACCTGTAATCCCTGCCTAGAAAAGGACCCTGTGTGCAGCCTAACCTACTTTCTCAAAGAAAAGTCAGGAAATCCTGTTTGTCTTGGTTTAGCCTCTTTTTTTTTTTTTAAACTGCGTTTTACATTCCACCTGGATTTTATAGCAGGCAATTTCAGTGAGAGGCACAGGAACCAAGAGACTTGGCATGTCTTTACTTGAGGAAAAAATTGTCTTTCCTACTGCTGCAGCAGTCTGGCTCCATGTCTGGAGCTTCCTTGTGTTTTGCTGGAGCTTCTCCCCTGCCTGCTCACAGGGAGTGGAGCCGAGGAAGGTGCATGGCCAAGGAGCCTGGGCAGCATGGTGCTCATTTGGAACATCTGGGTGGCAGCTCGGACCAATGGCCTGTACCTGCACCTTGGATTTATGAGCCTTTGGGAAAACACAGCTATTCTACCACCAAAACCATGGCTTTGCCAGGCTAATCCTGTTTTCTCCTTGAAGGATTAGTTTCTAAGATTGGGACAAATCTTTCTGGGGGAAGAAGAGGAGGAGTAAGCAAACACAACTGTCGCTTGGAACAAGAATTAAGAAGATAAAAATGTGAAGAAATGCTGACTTAGACCGATCTAATCGCCAAACTGTACTTCAGGGGTGTGAGCTGTGAAGCAGAGGCTTGGACTACAGAAAACATCTGGACAGGTAAAATACAACAGTTCCTCTCTGTGCTGGTCAATGCATGTCCTCCTCCTGGTTCAAGGCCTGAAGGTCTGACAGTCGATGTCTTGTGACTGTGGCACCGCTGCTCCAAGCCTCTGATGCTCTGCTGGGAGGGTTTTCAGGGTCCAGCTCTGCCACTCGTGCTGAAACCCAGTCGTGATGCTCCTCCTGCCAGGGTAGGTGGGCTGGGGGCAGTCAGTCGCCTGCCCCTACCAAAACACTTTCTTATTGTTCAGTAATTGCCACCGGCAGATACAAACTATTGCTTGTCCCAGTTGCTTGATGCTTTTAGCTGGGGGTTCAGAGCTGTACCCCCAGTGACAGCGCGCTGGTTTATTACTCCTCGTTATTTAATTATTCGGGGAGCACCGGTTAGGCTTGCGATGTGAGCAGGGCGGGCTGCGCTGACGGCGGAGAGCCGCGGGGCGTGGGCGCGGCGGAGCCGGGTCTCGAACCGGCGGTCCCGGGGCTCGAACCCGCGGCCCCGGCTGCGGGCCGCTGCGGCGGGCGGCCGGCAGAGGGCGCCGGGGCCCCAGGCACGGGGGGAGCGCACCCGGGGCTGCCCCCGGGGACACCGCCCGGCCCTCTCCTCTGGGGGCTGCGGGGAGAGTAAAATAAATTTAAAAAAATAAAAAAATAGAGGGGTAAAAAAAGGAAAAAAATCCCAATTTTAGTCAGATCGAGCTTTTATCCCCCGTGGAAGCGTCCCCCCCATCCCGCGAGGAGCGGTGCGGGGAGTGCTCACCATCCTCCCATGTGTTCCTTGGACCGGGTTTTTGGCACGCTGGGGCGCTTTAAACTTGAGCGGGTTCATGTACAAATCAATTCAGGATTGGGAAACCATCACTTCCCTTATGTATACGTCTCTCCCGCGTTACGAGTTTTCCAGCTGGGAAGGCTGGCTGGCAGGCAGACGGCTTGGGAGGTGGCTGCCAATGCTGATTCATGACCCAGCCCACAAAGGATATTAATATGGTACCATAAGAACATTTTCCCCTCAAAGACAATGAATGTGTAGTTTCTGTGATGCAAGTGGAGGTCAGTCTGATGCTGCTCTCTTGCCAGTAAGTTATACAATAAGTTTATAAGTGTACTTGTTGGACAGAGCCAAAACCTCAGAATCGCTTTCAGAGCCAGTTTTTACCCCATTTGGTTTACTGTGAGCCCCTGGTTTTTGGCCAGCTATACTCATACTATAAATTAATTTTATTCTGCAATTTTAGAAGGCACTGTAAGGTTTAAAAATATTTTTTTCCAGTTGTCACGTTTCTAAATATGCTGTCTTTTATTTTTGCCATATTCAGTGCCAAAAAGCACAGCTTAGGAATGTAGTAGGAGCATAGGAATTGCCACAACAGTCCATCTTGTCGGTCTCCTGTCTCTGTCGGCTGCTGGTGCCAGATGCAAATTCTTGAAGCAACTACGTAAAAGAAGTTCTCCTGAAATAAAAAAAAATACTGAGGTGTGGCAGGAGGGTAGGAAAATAAGAGTTGCAGGAGAGACTGGGCAGAAAGCCTTTTTCTTTATTTTATTTATTTATTCATTCCATCTACTCGCAGGTTTGTTTTACAGAACTCCAAGCTGATTTTCATTTTTCCCTCTTTTGCTCACTAGCCCTCAACTGTCCACATATGAGAGGTAGCCAAAACAGAGCAGGGAGCTTCTTACTTTCTGTTTTAGGAGAAGGGAGCTCGCTTTCTGTGATGGAAGGGGATGTAAAAGGCTTCAAAAGATGCCAATGATTTGTCAAAGATCATGGGAAGATGCAGGAAATCATGTAGCAGAGGCGACAGCGAGGATGCCTCGTGCAGCTCAGTGCCGGGAAGCAGGATGTGCTGAATAAATTTTACAGCAAGTTCATCTAGCCTGTCTAATGGCTAGTTGTTGTTTGAAGTGCTTGCATGAAAGCACAGCACCGTGCGAGTGCAAGAAAATTCAATGGTACAAGGGAGTTATTTAGCTTGTGCCCTTGAGATTAATCACGGGCTCGGTAACTTAACTCCGGAGCAATCTCTTCTGCTCTAACGTGGCTTACTCAGATAGCAGCTGAGCAGCCAAGGACTGGGCACTTTGCAAAAATTGTAATTTTTTTGGATGTGGAATGGAATCCCCTGTTTTCCAAAGCGCAGCTTTGCAGCCAGCAGAGCAGCAGGACCTCAGTTAATCCCCTGGAAAACGATGTTCCTTATCCCCCTCGGGAGCCTGTCGGGCTTCAAGCAGTGACGAGGCACAGGAGGGAGAGAGCTGGAGCAGGTACAGATCTCGGGGACACTCCTGTGGGGTGTGGACATTCCCCCTGGCTGTCTGTGGAATCGTTTTCCCTGCTGCAAATGAGAGTGAAATATCCTCCGGGTGCTGGGTGTCGAGGGTTGTGATCTGATCTTTTACTGGGTTCATTAGCTGGACGAAGGGGACTCTTACTCACGGCGGTTCCTGATGCTCTCGTGTGCAGGAAGATTTCTGGAGACTTCAGACGAGCATTCAGTGAGAAGGAATACAGAAAATGCAGTGGATTAGAAGAAGAGGCTTGTGTATAAAAGTTACTAATCCTACGATGGATCATATGCATACAGAATTTTAGGGGTCGACATATTCCTTGCTCAGGAATCTTTCCAGCCTCACTGATAAGTGAAGGACATCATTAATTTAAATGAATTTCTTGTGCTTGTGTCTGAAGCTTACCCTCGTTCACTGGCAAAGAAAAATAAATGCTTTTTTCTTCTCTTTATTGCAACTCCGTGTGGCGTGGTCCACAAACATACAAGGAGAGATTTTTTTTTTTTCCCGTACACGTGTCCCCCCCCAAAATGTCGCCCTAAATGATCAAGAGGAGAGAAAAATAAAAAGGACATTCCACACACATAAAATATGTAATTAAAATGATGAATTATTGTAAGATAGAATATTAGCCTTTTGACATTTTAATCTGAGCAGGAGAGAGTGAGAGAGTGCATTTGGAGCCACTCAATTAAATTTAGAATTTTTTCCCCTCCATTGTTATGAATAAATAGAAAGATTCTGTAGCAGTCTGCGGAATTATTAATTGCAAGTACTGTAGAAGGTGCATGCACCGTATCATGAAATGGAGTATCATTGTTAGTGACTATATTTCTTGGTAATTAAGGCCCAGACTAATGATGCAAGTTTTCTTCAGCATGATTTTCATCTGATTATGAGGCTGCTTCATTAAGAGCACTCAGACTAACGAGCTGTAGCTGTAATAAAGTAATTTTCTGTCTTGTGCTCTGATTGATAAAGAGTTTCTATAGCTAAAAGGAATTGAAAATATAATTATAATTAGAAATGGTTGAATAAAGTTATTACAGGATTGCTGAAGGGTAGTGCAATTGACACCATAATGTTTTTTGGAAGTGTGCATCTCAAAATTAGACTTTATAAAAGGAAGGGGGGGAAAAAAAAAAACAACCCCCAACCCCAAACCCTCTGTGCTAATAAATGGGCAGAATGTTGCTGCTTCCATAAAATGAACTGTTAGATTAAAGTAAAATGAGGTTTTCCCACATTGTTCAGAACAAGAAAAACATATGCAGGAAGAATGCTGTTGCCTTTCTTCCCAGCATTCCTCTTAAGTGAAGTAAAGCTTATGAAAGTGCTTTTTACTCCATTTATAAAAATTTTCATGCTGCCATATGTTGCAAAAAAGATCTTTTTGATTAAGCTGATGTGTTTTGAAGCATACAGTATAATTTCGGTGTTTCCCTTTAAAAAAAAATGTGCAAAGGGTTATGCGAGTCTTTTCTATGTATTAGCATACAGTAACTGGTGGGTTTTTAATATATATTTTTGAACAGAGAGGTTTTCCTTTCTTTCTGTCTTTCTTTTTTTTTTTTAATCTCCTTGCATTGGCCAATATCAAAATATAACTGGGTCAAATACGAGGTCTTCCTTTTTTTTTTTTTTCTCCAGGGGAAGCAAATCAACTTTTTTATCCCGGAAACCTCATTCTTTTTTATGATGTTCATATTATAAACAGCACAAACCCTGTTAGAGCAATCCTTTGTGCGTGTGTCATAGGATATATATGCTGTATTGATAGAAAAAAACGATAATAAGGGTTTTATTTAGAATTAGCTGATGCACTTTAGTACTCAGAAGTTGTTTGACTTATTTAATTTGGAGGCTTTCTGTATTGCTGCATCTCCCTCTTCGGAAGTCATGCATATATTTTAAGGCTACAGTTATGCACATTTGGTTATGTAAATCTGTCCCATGCAGACTCCAAGGAACTTTATTGTATTGGGTTGAAACAAACAGTAGATCATCTAGATGTATATTTATGCTAATTAACTTAAAGCCAGCATTTTGCATTGATTGCTCGGTCATAATGCTTTTTGGAGGATTTTTAGAATTTTTGAAAATCATTCTTAACGCATTATACGGTGATAAAAGTGTGTTATTGGAATACCATTAGCAGGAATAAAAAAAAAAAAAAAAGAGCAGAATTTTATTGGTTGTTCATTGAAAATGTTAGCTGTGATTAGTTACATAATCCTACATTAACCTGTAAATTAAAATTCCTTGGTGCAATTTGATGGCTGATTTAATTTTGTCTTTCTTTGTTTGCCGCAGGCTAATTCCATTATGAATTCTTTATACAGCCTTTTCCCTCAATGATTAGCAGCTTCTACTCAAGTTCTGATTACTATTGTACACTTAGCACTACATAAAGCTGGGGATTAATATTCCCCTGAAGAATTGTTGCTATGGATCTGCTCTATTCCTTCTAAGAGATGTTTCTGCAGCTTCAATTGTCCATAAATTATGATCTCTAGTGAATTATCAGTGGGAGTGAACTAAGCTTAACAAGCTGAAGAGAGCACTCTAGTTCTGAAAGAAAAAGGGAGAGAGAGATAAAAAGATTCTCAATTATTAATTGCAAGGTTTCCATAATACAGAAGTGGTGATATTTTCCCTATCTTCATTCCTGTGAGCATGTAAGAAATCAGGGTGAGTCAGAAATACTGAAGTCCTAACCCCCTCCAGCACTCAGAGATAAAACCTTCAGGAGGATCTTAATTATGTGGAGGCAGAGGTGGAAAAACCAGCCCCGTCATCCTGGGTTTTAAGTTCGTATTTTGGCTCTTCTTCATTTCTGTTTCACCATCCTGCCCTCCTGGTGTAGTTTTCAGCCTGTCAATAGCACTGTTAGTAGCCTGGCTCAACTGCCTTTTAAAATATAGTCGGGATTAATAGGGGATTTAATTGCAGATGTCTGAGGAGCTTTCATATTTGGAGAGGTTTTATTAAGAGACAGCTATTCCAGTTCAAGTTTGTGAGCACTTTGCTATGCTCCCATCTGTTCCCCTTTGTTAGGGCTTTAAAGTCATATTTCTCCTACTGATTCATGGCTGTTTCCCTTCTCCTCCCTTGAAAAACCTGCCTTGAAGGCTGCACTGCAGCGTTATTCTTTCTCGCCGGGTATGTTCGGTTTTTCCTGCTTGAGATGATCACATCCTCCTGCCTTTCCAGCCCCAGCCAAGCCCCCTCTTGCTCAGACTTTAGGCTGCAGATTGTTGGGGTTAAAGACTCGTTTTCAGGGAAGTTCTTGGAGGGGCACAGAGGTGGCTCTGAGCCGCCGTGCCTGGCTCCTGCCAGGTCGTGACCTGGCGTCACTGCCCAGCAGCAGCAGAGCTGCCTTGCCTTTATTCAGATCACAAGATCCTTGGCTATTCCATGCTAAATCTCTAGTTCACTTAGACTGATGGTGTGTTTTAGGTTGTCCTGAGACTTTCAGGCATTTTTAGTTTTTTTTTTTTTTTTTTTTTTTAATGCTAAAAGCACTGTTGGATTGCATCTGCTAGGCTACCTCGTGTGCTGTGGCAGTGGTAAATCATATTTAGTTACACACAATCTTAAAGAGCCTCTGTAATTCTAGGAATTACTGTACTTTCTTGAGGTCTGTCTGATAACCTCCCCTAGCCCAAGAGAGTAGATTAGGTGCTGGAGCTGACAGTGTTTCAGACCTATTCTCAGAGGAAAAAAACCCCAACTTTTAATGTGTGACTAATAGAAGGTGGTTTTTCATCTCCCTTCTCAAAGCTTGGCTTCATAATATCCAGCAAAATCTGTATATGTTTTAAATTAAAGGCAGCAGCTGAGTCTGACTGGTGTTTTGTGCTTGGAGCTAGTGACAGAAAGAACAAAGGTGACTTAGGGTGGCTGGATCTGAATTCTCTGGTCTGCTCAGTGCACTTTGTGCTGCCTACTGAAACTGCTGGAGATGCCCATCAAACAATTAATTCACTGTGGAATTACTCTTGTCTCAGCCTGTAGCACAACCAACAGGGTATGGTGTAAACAGAGGAGTTTTGACTATCCCCAAATGCTAGAGTTGGGGGCTAGGAAAATTGAGGAGTAGTTAGGGTGGTCCCTGCAGAAGGGTAAAATTCTTGATTATTAAAAATTTTTGTTTATTTTATTTTATTTTGTGTGTTCTTTGCAGTACTCAAAAACTCAGTGTAATGGACAAGTTGGCCTTATAATTTCCATTCTGTCATGTTGAAACTAACAGACTGCTCTTGAAGAAGCTGTTCTTTTTCTTCCCAAACTGCTCTCTTGTCTTCATAGCCTCCTTTTTCAATGCCATCCTCAATTTAATAGTGAGCTGTTGAAATTTTACTTCTTTTTCTAGGATTTTAACCTGCCTAGTGTTATTTGGGAGTTTTGAAGCTCTTTTGTGAAAAACAGTATCTCACATATTTCCCTGTTGTGTTGGACTCTTTTCCAGGTGGGGCAATCAGAACTATCTGCAGTCCTCCAGACCTGGGTGTGCTGTGAGTTTGTCACAATCACATTTTCTTGAATTTATAGGCATTTTATTGTCCAGTCACTTAGAACTGAGCAAGTCCTCATGGGCTTTGGGTGGGGTAGTCCTAATATTTACCCCCACGTGCAGAAAATGATATTTCTGTTAATCCTTCTGCGTTGAGAGCAGAGGCAAAAGAATGACTGTAAAAAGTTCCTTCATGTGAGTGTTTGTGTCTCCAGTTAATTGATCCCAAGGTTGTCCTAGTAAGGGTCTTAGCCTAAGCCTCAGGCACAATCATGTCAGTGAGTTCCTTACTGACATCAGTGCCATACCAGGCTGTGGTGGGCATGACTTTTTTCCTCTCATTTGGCAATTGAAATCATCATTCTCCTGACTTCTCTGTTTTCCAGCTGAGATCCTAGTTCTGGGATCATCTCCAGCATTCACCTTACACATCACTGATCAAACATCAAGGAAATGAAACAATAATTGCTCTTGCTCATTTTTGGGGTTGGGTCTAGCTGTGACTGAAGCTGGCTTTGCTTCAGTTTGAATTCAGTAAGATTTTTACTGTGATCCAGATCAGTAGAATAGATTAAATCTCGGTCTGAGCTCGTTTTCAGTTGAAGTTTATTTCTCCAGCAGGGCTAAACCCCTGAAGTTCTCTGCTTGATCCTCTCTAGCTGTATTTGAGTGCCTGATGTGTCTCCAACGTTGTTACTGCCTTTCTCCCTGAAGTGCTGGCTTCTCTCTCTCTCTCTCTGCTCTGTCATATTCAACTGGACTGAAAGTGGTGAAAGAGGGCAGCAGAGATCTTTTTTAATAGTGCATCTGCCTCAGCTATGAAAAGGAGAGCTCCTAGAGCAGAGAGGTGTTTGTAGCAGGCTAGTGCAGGGCTGGGGATGATGCCAGTGGAATTCCAAGGGAGGAAGCACAGGGATGGAGAACGATGCAGGAGATGCTCATGTGTACCTGTGGAGCCAAGCCAGCACAAAGCTAGATCAGTCCTGAATAAAGGGAAGTTCTCAGAATTGTACTGATGATAGAGCAAATGGGATGCAGCCCCAGAATTCTATAAACATTCAGGTCTAAATGTGTGTACCTGTTCTACAGGTGTGCCGGGCCAAACTGGGCACTGAAAATGATGTTCAGTCTTTTCCAACCCAAAGGGTGATGTAAAAGAGGGGGAAATGTGAGTAACATTGGAAAGAAAGCAGTGAAACCCCTTGACTCATTTCCAGGCGGTTCTCCTCCAATTCCATTGAAAACAGCATCCACTAAAAATTGGGCTGGAAGATGTCCCTCCAGTGTTTTACAGCAAGCTGGGTAGAATGGTTGGATGCTTTCCTGTGGCATGTTTTCCCAACCCATCCTGAGGGGCAATGTGTGATGGAGCTTATGTGGCTGCTCTTTCTTTCGTGGCAGTTCTTTGTGGTGCTTTGTGGTGTTTGCTGCAGCCTTTACCTTTCACAGATGTGTCTTGAACCTCCCAGAAACTTCATCCCACTGCTGCCCAGCTCCATCCACTCTTGAAGAGGATGCAGCAGAGTTCCTGTGAAGCTCTACTGGCACTGCAGAGAGCAGGGGGGTTTTTCCTCTGTGTTTTGGAGGCTGCAGACTCTGTTTATCTCTTCTAGCGTTATGTTTTCTCTTTTCTCGCCAGCAGAGCCGTGTTGACTCTGATCCAGCAACCCCTAAACGTGTTTCTGGAGAACTGCTGTTTAGCCACATGCTTCCTGTGTTTGAGCAGTTAAAACTCCCACGTCACTTTTAACTGGTCCTGGCTTGATTTTGCCCTATTTTTGTTTTTCTTTCTGTTTCTGTGATTTACCCAAAGCATTTGAACCCTCTTCATTCAGCTCTCTGCTACTGTGAAATGTGCTAAACTTTGTACAGATGAATTCTTGCTCTTCCTTGATTTTAAAGTGCAGTCAAATCATAATTATTCTTCCTATACCATGAGCAGCTGACATACATGGTTCTGTAGGTCTCATGCAACCTTAAAGGAAAATTTTTGCTCCTTAGTTGGTGGCTTTACCTCTTCCTGCGGGAAATAAACCTGGAATTTCAGGGCCAGAGGGCAATTTTTTCACGTTTAAGCTGTCTTGCCTAATTTGCTGTTTTATTTGTTTCTAAGTCAGGTCGTAATGACACTGTGGCATTTTTCATTAAGGGTGTATCTTCCTGTCAGAAAATTCACGTGACAGTGAAAAGGGACTCCCTAGAAAACTTCATCCACACCCTTGACTGTCTTTCTCAGGCATTTTTGAGATTTGCTTCACTCCCCTCCTGTCCTCTTCTCTAGCAATGTCAATACTTTCTGAGAGATCTACATGGCAGAGGTACTCCTTGCAAGTTTCTGGTGGAGCACTGAGAAATATTTAAGTAATATCACAAAAGAGCCAGTGCATCTTGGAGGAATCCTTGAGCATCTCCCTTAGAAGTTAAGGGCAGCAGGCCCCAAACATCTCAGTTCCCAAGAAGGGAGCAGACTTGTTGTGCTGAAGAACAGTAATAGAGACAAGAAAATGAGAGGATACAGGCAGCCTAGCAAGATTTACAGAGTGTTGTAGAAATAAATACACTGCCAACAGCTTGTCACATGCTCCATTCACGCATTTACTGAGCTCTGCAGAAATAGATGTGTTTAATCAAAGAGCTGGAACTTTTTAAGATCTGTTGGCAAGTGCACCTCTGCCAGATTTGTTTTCTGGACATAAAGCTATGTCTGTAGCAGGGTGGAAAATATTCCTTGATTCGAAGATTTACAGCAGGGATGAATTTACCAGTCAGGTAGATGTTACTCCACATTTTCACATGCATAATCCAGAGATTATCTGTCTGAAAATGGAACTTCTGAACTTTGTTTCTGAAATTTTGTGGGCCTTAGAAATGACCTATTTGGCACAGATATGTTTAGTCCTGCTGTATCTCTTTCTCCATGGATGGTTTAACCCAAAGGTGAGGAATTATTTTTGTGGAATAGTGCTTTTAAATGAGAGTGGATGATTTGGAGTGCATGAAAATATGATAATTCTCATTATTGCCTTTCCTTTATTTTTATATTCAGGATCTCCCACACCTCTCTGCAGCAGCTCTGATCACCAAAGAACTAAATTCTGATTGCTGTGGACTTGGTGCTAACTTTCAGTGATGAAAATAGGCTCAGGTCCAAAAGTCCTGTGTGAATATTTGCAATTCCTGTTAACCTCAGCAGTGTCTAGCACACATTAACATTACTTCTGGGACTTTCACCATCTTCCCTATTAAATTGCTTACCTCTGATCTGGTCACCAGAAATATTCCCAGTGTAGGGCCCAGTCCTGTTTGATATCTTTTATCAATGATCTGGATGAGGGGATTAAGAGCAGCCTCAGTAAATTTGTAGATGACACCCAGTTTGGTGGGAGTGTTGATTTGCTGGAGGGCAGGAAAGCTCTGCAGAGGGACCTGGACAGGCTGGATCCATGGGCTCAGGCCAGTTGTGTGAGGTTCAACAATGCCAAGTACCAGGTCCTGCACTTTGGCCTCAACAACCCCCTGCAGCACCACAGGCTGGGGCAGAGCAGCTGGAGAGGAAAAGGAAAAGGAGCTGGGGGTGTTGGATAGCAGCAGACTGAACATGAGCCAGGCGTGCTCAGGAAGGCCAGGGGAACCTGGCCTGGATCAGGAATAATGTGGCCAACAGGACCACAAAGTGGTTCTTTCCCTGTAGTTGTCACTGGTGAGGCCACACCTCGAGTGCTGCGTCCAGTTCTGGGACCCTCCAATTCAGGTGGGAAGTGCTGGAGTGAGTCCAGAGAAGGGCAACAAGGCTGGTGAAGGAACAGCTGAGGGAGCTGGGGAAAAGGTGGCCCAGGGGTGACTTTATCACTCTCTACAGCTCCCTGACAGGAGGCTGTAGCCAGGCAGAGGTTGGGCTCTTCTCCCAGGCAACCAGTGACAGGACAAGAGGACATAGTCTCAAGCTCCTCCAAGCTGGACATCAGGAGAAATTTCTTCACAAGGAAGGGTTTTTAAACACCAGAATAGGCTGCCCAGGGAATTCACAGAATCACTGTCCCCAGAGGTGTTCAAGGAATGACTGTGTGTGACAGTGCCATGGTCTAGTTGACAAGGTGGTGATCACAGGTTGGACTTGATGAGCTCAGGGGTCTTTTCCAACCTAAATGACTCTGTGGTTCTGTGTAATGGCTCCTTATTAAATGTTAATATCCTCTGTTCCTTTTTATTGGTTATTGTTTGCCATCTATTTCTCCAGTGTTCAGCTCTCTGTCCCTCTATTTTCATATTTTTAGGTAAACTAATTAATGATAAGAATCTTCATGGACATACCAACAAAATAAAAACCATTGTACTTCTTCAGACCAAAGGTTCAGCAAACCCAGCATCCTGTTCCTGTTGATAGCTGTAAATGGATGCTGGGGAAGATTAGGTGTGTAAGTTTTAAGATTAATGTCTCCTTACCAATATTCTCCTAATCCTCTAGCACTTTCCAATCAAAGTATTTCCTGATCAATCTGTGGTATGGAGACCAGGAGTTTTCATCTTGAACCACTGAAAATATCCTGTAGCACCCTTTGCTAAGGTGGCTCTTCATACAAGAGAAGCGTTAGACTTCCTTTGGTGTGTTTTGAATTTGCTTCCAGAAGCTTTATTTGATGATCCTTTGCTCCAGTATTGGAAGATTCTGTCCTCTTGAGGTCATATGCAGTTGTTGAGGCTCTTACCACAACCAAAACAATTTCTCTTGCTAGATTGAAGTGTCACAGCCTGCTTTGTTTTGCATAGAAATGTATGTTCAATGTGCAAGTGCGTGTGGATGAAACCTTTCTGCCTGATGACTGAGCCATGTATAAAGGCTGGCAAAGGAGGTGACTGAATCCAAGTTTCATTCATTCTTACCCTTGTCTACTCCAAGCAACTAAATTCTGGAGTTAGTGAAGTGTTTCTTGCTCTTTCCCTCGACGTCATCACAGGGTTTGTTGTTGACCAGTTCTCCTGCAGCGAAGCTGAGTATTTTGTTTCTGTTGTGTTCCTGCTCTGAGCTGGCGTAGAGGAATGAATTGTGGACACTCAGGGACACTGATATAAATCAGCACAGCCCTGTTGATTTCAGAAAACCAGTACAGCTCCGTGAGCCAAGTCTTTTGATGTGTATGGGAACCGCTCAGTTTCCTATCATAAAAGTGGTTAAGTGTGTGCCTGACTTCAAGCATCTTCCAAAGAACGGCGCTGAAAAGGAGTTGATGCAATAAACCTTCTCCATAATACTGTATTCCTCCTCTGATGTCTCAGTGTACGCAGTAGTCAAAATGTTTGCACATGGGTTATTATTATCATAACCCCCAGTGAACTTGTCTCCCCAGCAGGAGCTCAGATATACAAGATAAAGTTAATTGGGCTCCCTTTCAAATGGAGAATTTAGACCTCCTTCCGGCTTTTCAGGTAGAGGAGCGTGTTTTGGACTGCTGTTATCTCTCCCTTCTCCCCTGAGCTATGCTAAGCCAAATACTGTAAGCTGATAAACATTATTCTAACATTGGTAACACTTGTACAAACCCTGGTGCCGTTCCCTTCTTAACACCTCCCACTTCCTTGCATCCGTGTAAATTCTCTGGCCCAGCATGGTGCACAAAGGTCCGATACGGATCGTGTAACGCTCCCAATACAATGAGCGCTTTCTTTCCATCTTTGCTGGACTCTGGAACTCTTTTGCTTTCCCTCTCTTCAGAGCTGAAACCCAGGCCAGCTTGCCCAGTGATTTATTGGGTATTCAGGGTTTCCAGTGATTTACATTTTCCATCTTCCCTTGAAGGCGTTCGTGCTGCTTTCGGGAGGATGTGGTGTTTGGCTTTAATGTTAAATATTCTTTGCAGTGATTTTACCTCTGAGTTCAATAGCCTTGCCTTCTTTGTAGGAGTTTTAAAAGCAGTACCACTAGCTGGATTTGGGCTTGAGAAGGAATAAAAGGAAAGCTTCTCTTTGCAAGCATATTAAAAATGTAATGGTTTTGGTTTGGTTTTTCATTGCTCTGGAAAGAGAGGAAGAAATCTTGGCTTGACAGATCCCAATGAGTTCATTTGGAGTACAAAATCAAGTCCATCTTTTCATGGGTCATCTAATTGGGAGATGCTCTTTCTCCTCTGCTCAAGGTCTGGGCAGCAAGCAGAGCTCTTCCCTTCCATACATAATCACTGGTGAAGGCTCAGCCTTTCTATTTGGGAGCATTTCTGGGAATATTTATGAAGAGATTGCATCCCTTGGTTAAAAAGTAAGATCAGGCCATTCCTTTCTCTCCCCCTGCCCCCTGTTAATTTCCAGGTTAGTTGTATCAAAGTTGCCATTTAGCCTTCGGTTCAGGGAACCTGAAGATACTTGTTTTAAGGGAATTCACCAGCAACTTCTGAATTTTGTCTTTCATCTTGTCTGATGCTTCAGGCAGTGAACAGCTACAAGTAAACTCCCCACCCTAAGGAGTGCTACCCTTCCTAGGAAGATAAATTAGAGCTTCTTGCTGCAGCAATTAAAATCATTTTGGTTTTCCAGGTAACTTTGAGTCTACAGGGCACACCTCCCCTTTGTCTGGAAGGTCCAGCTGATCCCAGGATTTTTTATCTTCTGGGGAAGTAATGTGGGGCTGCAAGATAATGTGACAGGCTGTGCCTCCCTTTCCCTTGTGTTGAAGTGTGCCCTGCCTGCTGCAGGCACACTTGGAGAATGATTTTTGGATCCCCTGAGAGCTCAGGAGACCAAAATTGCAGCTACAGTGTGAGGTTTAGACCCTCCCAAGGTGCTGGCAGCCTCATGGAACTGGCTGTCCTCCCAAGCTTTCTCCCTCTGTGCCTGCAACCTCCCAAGCACAAATTGGTTGGGCTCTGCTCCAGAAGAATTAGATAAAAGAGTTAAAAAAGAAGTCGCATCTTTCATCTTTCATATCTTTTAGGTGTGACAACTACTGCCATGGGTAAGACTGTAAGGCCAGGTTAGCTGCTGGTGAGCCTCATCTTGCAGTCCAGAGTGCTTCAGCCTCTTTTTTTTTTTTGTTATACTGCTGATAGACTCTGTACATGGAGTGGAGGGGGTAGCAGGGAGCAGGAATAAAGGGAGAAGTTGGTACCGTGGAGTAGTGGCTGTTCCACAGTAGCCTTTGGTTTTATTGGGAATCCAACAGCACAGAAATGAAACCACAGGAGAACACGATCCTTCCTCTGTGGTGATTCACCTGCTGCAGCTCCACGGGCTTTCTCCAGCCCTCATGGCTCAAGCAAATGAAAAGATCTCCCAGACTGTAATGTCAATTTGTTTTATTTAGCTCGAACATCCTTGGGCCCAAAGTGAATATCTAAAATCCATCAGACAGGAGCACTTGTAATATCTTTGAATAAAGCTGTTGAACTTGAGCTCTTGTAAAACCTACGAAGCAGTTTGTCTTTCTTTTAATATCATTGTTGCATGCTATAATTTTAATTGCAATATCCCTTCTTGTGAGGCTTTTAAGGATTACTTCTTGAAAGGTGTTGGAAAGGTGAGAATGACAATTAAATCTTATCTCAAGTGTAATTTTATGGTTACATTGTACTATTCCCCAGAAGTATGGGTTTGAAATTGTTGGGGGCTGTGAGCGAATCTCTGGGACATAACTGAAAAAAAAAAAAAGCTAAAACATGACTCTTTATCCCAATTATTTTTATGTCTGCATTGGAATGAATTTTCAGCTTCTGGAACTTCTTTGATCATTTCACTAGTGTCATTAAGTAATTATAGCAAAAAAAATAGTCCTATCCTTAAATATGCTATGTTTGTCACAAATTGTTGGAAACTAGAGAGCTGAAAGGATTCTGTCTGAATTCCTAGAACCAAAACTGCATGTGTGTTCAAATGCAGACTTGCATTTGAAATGTCCCATGCAGTGACTTCAGTCCTGAGAGTGTCTTCTTCTTTCTCGGTGTTCCAGTTAGAATTATTTTATTTTTCAGGCAAGATTATTCACAGCTATCCCAAAAGAGAAATGGAAATTCAGTTTTGTGGTTATTGAAATTATTTGCAAGCCTGGATGAAATTCAAATGTTAGTTTGGGCTGAGTTAAAAGGACAAAATCTCAGGGAAGTGTAAAGAAAATGTTTTAATATTGATCTAAAGGAAACTTTCTTTTAATAACGTTTTTTGTTCTTAAAAATAAAAAGTATATATTTTAAATACTTTTTGGTGCAATATGACACTTTCATTCTACCCCCCAGGAAGATTTTCTTATTTATTCTTTTTTTTTTCTGAGAGAAATTTAGTTTCTGATCATCCCGAGCCTACGCATTTTAAATCTTTCTTTCATATTCATGTAGCTGTAGCTAAACCTGCAAGGTTAGATCATGGGGATAATTGAATGAAAGGGAGACTCGGAGGACATTGCCTCTGCAGAAGCTTCTCACAGCATGGAGCTTCCTCCAGATAAAGCAGTTTGTTAGTTCATGCCTGCAAACAGCTGGACCCTGAGCCAAATCTACCTTGGAGCCCATCCACCCCGTGGTCCTGACAGTGCCACTCCTTTGTGGGTGACCTCTTCAAACTGGAGTCAACTCTCATGACCAAGCTTGAGGTTTTTGTTTCTTTTTCTTTTTTTTTTTTTTTAAAGTCTGCAGAGGCAACTTAAAAGCTGAGGTTAAAAGGATGACCGAGGCCAGCAAATGCATCTGCAGCTCTTGGGCAGAATGGGACTTTTGCAGAGGGATTGCCAACAGGAGATCCTCTGTCTTGCTGTGAAGGAACTGTCCAGGAACTAGCAAGGATGGGTGTTAGATCTCAGGTCCTGATCCTGGAAATGATCAGAATTTTCTGGTTTCAGAGCTTACTGGTCTCTCAGAACGCACTGGTTTCAGACTCAGCCCTGAGGGTGTCATTCCTCAGAGAACAGGAGGAAACTTTGCATTTTGGAACGATTCTGGTTGCACATTTTGGAAGGGTGTAGAGTGTATACCTGCCTGTGAGCTCAGCCTGAACAGGTCCCAGGTAGAGGTACATTTGGAGAGACAAAACCTCAGAAATTGTCCCTACACTGCTAAGCCTGATACGTACACAGAACAGGAAACAAACTGAATGTTTCTTCTAATAATATTTAAACCTGCATAATATTCCATTTTCATCAAAAACTCATGTGGAACGTAATTTATTCTAACTTTTTTTCCTTTTCTTCTTTGTATTTTAGGCAGCTCCAAGATTATACTTACTGTCAAAGTGCTTTACAAATCTAGGGGGTTTTAAATTTATTTTTTTTTCTAAAGGGATTTGTGAAATTTTGTGCGGCCAACTCATATTTTTTAAAACTTCCTAATGGAATGCAGGTCTAGACAGAAGTTGATTTTGCAGAAGTCAGGCCATATTTCTTTCGCCTCCCCCTTTGCAATCTCACAATTGAATGACATCTCCCTGACATTAACAGGAGTTGCACATTAATAAGGAGAAAAGAGCACATTCCCACCCTCTTGCTTTAAAACGTATCCAGGAGATAATATGAAAAGCTTTACAGTCCTAATGATTTTTTTTTTTTTCCCCCTAATGTTTATTTTAAAAAGTGTCCCTCTGCGGGGGGTTGATCCGAAGCCCATTGAAGTCAGTGGGAATTTTTCCATAGAATTCAATGAAGTTTGGATCTGGCCCTTGGATAGCTCCGGGAGGTAGCCTGCTCATTTTTTGCAGCTGTCCTTGGGGGGTGTTGGAGGAGAGCTGCTGCACTGGCAAGTCCATTCAGTGTGGAGCATGCTATTGATTATAAAGCATAACTCCTGCAAAATTTCAGCTGGAAGGGAGTGGGAGGTTCCACACAATAATCAATAGCACAATATGAGGCTGTATCAAGGAATTGGCTTTTTAACAAACACTTTTAAAACAACAAAGGCCGATGAGATGGTTTTCATTTAAAGGGCAAACTCCCCTTTTATTCTTGGGATTCCAGGCAGATTAGCCCTGGTATGTCCTCAAATGCTGCACTGAACATATTCATGATGCTTTCTGTTCTCTTTGCAGAAGCAGAGCATGGAATATTTGCCTTTTTAAATGTACTGGTTAAGCTGCACTTTCTTGTTTGCTCTCTAAAACTGCTCAGTACCTTGTGAGTGAGAGATAACTCTGGCAAAAACCAGAAACAAGATAGTTCAGAGGGAAGCAAACTGAAGAAGGTGATGAACTTGTACAGCATCTGCTCCTTCCAGTTCTACATTTCCCCACTGTCTAGTGGCATGAGACTCCTCTGACGCTCTATTTTCACATCTATTCCACTGCTTACTTGTGCAGTGGTTACTCAAGTGGCCTAGTGAAGGGAGATTCATAAGGGCAGGTAATGCATGTGTACTGTTATAGTAAATTAAGGTAAAAATGCTAATTCAGACCCAGTGTTAATCTTAAAAGAGAAGGTGGGGCTCATTCTGTTCATGGCAGCTCCCATAAACACTACTGTCAAGGCAAACCTGTGGAAGAATTTCATGGAGCAGCTGGATGCAGAGGTTTTCCAGCTGTGCACAGCCAGATCTCTGTGCCTGCAGGGAGTCCCGTGGATTTTTGCCTCGTAGGTGCTGCTCAGGTTCAGCACCAGGCCTGTAGCTGAGGGTGGAGGATTGGGAGGACCTCTCTGTGGAAATGTATCCTTGTCTCTTATCCCAAATGGTAAATGGACAGTTTGGTTGTGGTGCCATTGATGCTAAAACCGTAATTAGTCAAACACTGATTGGTGATTCCATCCAACACAATAGGGAAAAAACTCCCTTGTTTTTCTGTGCACTGCTTGTTTTGTACTGAGACATAATCACACAGGGCCATGGATCTTTTCCACTACTCATGAAAATATGTAACTACTGCCCCCAAACATCTGGATCCTGATGCTAAGGTGATGTAGGAATCTAAGGCTAAAAAGGCAAATACTTAATGGTGATATTCTTCTCAAAATCAATTATATAAAACATAATAGTCAGACAAATCCCTAGTTCAGTTCCACCTGGTGCAGCTGCTTGTCTGGGGCAGCAGGAGATCCTCTGTGAGCAGGCATTTCCTGCACAGGTTCTCCCAGCCCACACCAGATTTCTGTGATGGGGTTTTCTGAAGTGCTAGCTGTTATTTAAAACCCGCCAGTGGGGAGCTTTTGTCCCTTTGTGTCCTCTCCCATAACTTTTCCATTCCTCCTTTGGCTGTTAGGGTTGTTGGTGTCCTGGGGCAGGACCACCAAGGTGAGAGTCTCCCTTTCATCTTACACCACTTCCTTTGAAGTTCATTTAGCATCCCTCAGTTCAGGGTTGGAAAAGATTGACCATCCTGATCACCATCCTCATGGCAAAGTTTTAACTCTTTTTCCATACATGCAAATGTCAGGAGAGTGGGAATTGGAGGGACCAAGTTTAGCACTTTTATATGTGGTTTAACTGTTTTATACTTGTTCTGAAACAAAGACATTATTTTGAAATATTAGTGATTTAATTTACAGAAATCTGTAGTAACTATGTATTATTAACTTGGACTTTTGTACTGAAGAAGTTTCCTATAACTTAAAACACATTGGTTTTTGAAATTTAGCTCTCGGGAGTTTATTTAGTTTTTGACTGAGAAAATGCTAAATTCCTTATTACTGTCATTTTTATTCTCATCTGATAGGATAATTGTCCCCTTTTATTAATGTTCTTATTTGTCACAGCGACGTTATATACAATGGATTTGTTTGTATCTGTTTTGTATTTCTGCTTCTTAAGTCTTCCACAACAAACGTTCAAAATATTTCTCCTCCTCCTCTCCCTCTTTATCTGTCTTGGGTTGAAACAGAATAGAGCTGATTAATGGTTGTGGGGGTGAGGGGGGATAGCAGAAGGGACTGTGTGAAACCTCTAATTACTTTAATCCCTTTCCACATAAAATTTTGGGGGGGGAAAAAATAAAAAAAATGACCAATTCCCAAATGCAAAATGAAGGAAGCCACTGGCTCAGAAACAGAAAAGCTGCCCACAGGGCTCTGGGTGAATGGATGCAGGGGACTGGCTTGGCTTGGTGATCCACCAGCCATGTGGTGGGGTGGCATAGGGGTAAAAAAACCTTGAGTAAGTGCCTTTGGTGTTCCTGCTGGCCACTTACTGATTGGCACTGATTTATTAGAGATGGGCTTGGCCTTTGGGGCAGGTAGACAAGCACAGGCTCTGGAGTGCATTCTGTGTTGGAGCTTGTGGGCTGCAGCAAGGGTTGGAACAATTGGAACAACTCCTCCTGTGGCTTTGTGTGTGCTCCAAGTCCCAATGAAGATACATGTGTGCAGATGTTGCAGGACAGATGTTGGTCAGTGGGGTAAGGGATTCCCCAGTGAGGACCAGGTGTTGGTCAGTGGGGTAAGGGATTCCCCAGTGAAGAACAGATGTTGGTCAGTGGGGTAAGGTATTCCCCAGTGAGGACCAGGTGTTGGTCAGTGGGGTAAGGGATTCCCCAGTGAGGACAGGGTGGGTTCTGCAGTACTTCTGAGGGCCTTGTGCACCTTCTCCATTTCCACCCTGCAGCTGAGAGGGCAAGTGCATTGTGCTTTTTTCCCTTGATGTTGCTTGGTTTTAACATCCACACTGTCAGTCTGACCTCTGTGTGCATGACATATCCTATTTATTGCACGCCTGCATGTGTATATATTATATAGTGTCTGTATGTAACAGGCATGCAGTGTGTTTTGGATTTAGCCTTTCTCTTAATTTGTTCTTTATCACACGTAGCTCTCTGTTCTTTAATGTGACTGGCACAGTTGACTATATTTTTATTTCCAGGAGATGAGTCTTTTCCACCATCACTGTGAGGTGTGAAGGATCAGTGCTCTCAGTTGTGTTTAAATGGTTTTAGGGAGCCAGTTGGCATTGACTGTTCTAGAAGTGTGATAAATATTTACTTATATCTATAGATACATTTAAATCTCACTCCTAAGACCATTTCCCCCCCGCCTCTGTTGAAGAGATAAATGCTCTCTCTTTTTTCATCGATAGTTCTACAAAAGAAGGAAATTTATATTTAATGAGTGCCTGTCTCCTGGTGTTTACAAATTCCTCTGTGACGAGACTACAGCGCTAGCACATGGCTACATTTATACTCTAATAGGATTTACCTTTACAAGTATCTGAAAACCTTTTAAAGCAGAGATTAAATTGTTTAGCTCAATATTTAATCTGTTACTTCCTCTTTAAAGATGCCCAGTGGAATTTGTCATACGCTGAGCTGATAACACGCAATATTGATCAGTCATAAACATAAAACAGAGAAATCTCAGGAAGTCTTCTGCAATCCTTTTCTTTTTAATTAAATTTTGATCTGAACTGCTTTTGATTAATTTTCTTATTTGTAAGTATGTGAATTCTGGGGGCCAGCAAGTTTCTTAAGTTGCCTGGCATTGGTCTCTGGTGAGCGGCTTAGCTCAGGAACAGTATGATTGCATTTTTATGGTTTTCAGATATTTAATAGCTTCTTCCTGTCATTTTCTGAATGAGTGAATAAGGTTTAGCCCTCTGGGAGCCAGCGCAGCATCAGAGAGTGGAGAAAATGACTGGAATCTGTGTACTTGACTGATTGCCTTAGTCTTAATTGTTCTCTTAATTAGCTGCAGTAGCAACTGCATCTGGGGAGAGATCACGGTATTGGTAAACAGCTCCACCTTGGAGCCCCGTGTAATGCCTTTTGGAAACGTGACAATGAGCTCCGCATCTCCTCCGGGACGCAGACCTGCCAAAATCTTCTGCCCCCCAAGACTTTGGTTTCCTCGTGCGATCCGTCACTCTCGTCCGTGAGATGCAGGGCCCCCCTCCCCGAGTGTTTGTTCTTAAACAAATTAAGCTTTAATATGCCAAAAGCCGGCTTTGTTGAGCAGGATGAGGGAAGGGCGAAACAAAGGAGACTCGGTAGAGGGTCGTTCAGACAACTTGAGGGTGTTATCCAGATTAGGAGTGGGAGGCAGATGTGCTTTGGGGAGGCTTGAAGTGTTTTTCAGCAGGCAAGAAGAGGTCGGGGATGATGTCTCATGTCAAAGCAACCTTCTTCCTCTGGGGGTCAGCTCAAGCCTTCAGCGTGAGCTGCTGGCACAGCCCAGCCACGGCCTCCAGCTGCTGGGCATGTCTGGAAAATGAAAAATATTGGGTGGTGGTGGAATTGCCCACCAGCCCGGCTTCGTTTCTCACGCACTCAGTGGTTCTCTGAACTCAAATCTGGGACGTGCAGGTGTGAGGTTTAAGGTTGTATTGAGATTTGTGTCATTTAATTCCTACTTCAGCTTTGTAATGTAGCACAGAACCTGCAGTAATAGGCATAGTGGGTCCCTAAAGCTGGTGGATTTTAGGAATATCTGCTAATTCTTCGGTGCTTTCGTTGCTGAATAGCTGGCCCAAGATTTAGACTGAGATTACACTGGGTTTTATTCATCACTGCACCTACACTGAGTGCCCATTACAGTGCCTATGGCATTCCTTGCAACAGGGCACTGGCAGTAGGAAGTGTGAATTAATGGGATTTTTAAACTCTGACTGAGGCAGGTTTGGAGACCAAAAATGTTTTCCTGTTTTTAATGATTTTTTTTGTTTGTTTCTTTAATCCTGCAAGCAAATGAAATTACTGTAATATTGCAGTATTCCCTTTTCAATAACCAGAGTATTCCTTTTCATGTGCCTATCCAAACAAGGAGACCACTGCTGGAATGTTTGGTTTTGGTGCTGCCAAAAGGAAATGCGTGGAAGGGCATGAAAAGGTTTGTTTCTGTGTCTTACCTGGCTTTCAAAAGGCTTATTTTTAGATTAGTGAGTATCTCTTTCTTAAGGGCCATCAGTGCCAGAAGTTGGGTGTTTTCTATCCCTTACAGAGGTTTAGGTCATAGCATCATTTGTTGTTTCTCTATAAATCAAACCTGTTTATTAGCAAGATTACACTTAATCTGCACAATTCACCTGATCCCTAATTAGCAACCATTTGTGATCATTCTGCATTGTAGAGGTGTGAGATTTGGAAGATTTCTCCTGCAGTAATATTTTAGATATCCTTCCTCAGGAAGCTTTTCTGTGCTTAGAAACCCTTTGTAACTCTAAATCTTTTTGCTGAACCCCCTTACTGAACTTTAAGCTGTGGAAAGAAGGCAGGTTCAGGTGAATGATGAGCAGATAATGTGCATGGGATAAAAAAGGCCGTTTAGTCAGGTTTGTAGTAGTTAATTCTGAAATTAGTAGTGAAGGTTAAACTACATTTTATTATATTAGGGGCAATAAAATTCTGTAGGGAGCTATGGACGCTGGAATCCAGGATCAGCAGTGGTTAAAGTTTTATGGCAAATTAACTCATCCTATGAAACAAGCAGAAATTAAATCTAGGTAGCAAATTCAAGCTATTTATTCTAAGCATGGCTTTACTGTTTTTAAATTCCTGTGGAATACTGAAAGGGCAAAACAGATATTTAAAAAAAAAATATTGTTGAAGTGAAAAAATGAATGCATTCACTGTAACAAGTAGCAAGTAATCCTTCTTGCTGTTCTGAGAGCAACATAAGCATGAAAACCACTTGCAGCTGCAGCAGAGAGATGTGAGCTGAGAGAACATTCAACAGGGCATTAGGACTTGGAGGAATGTGGTTCTAAATGGCTCATTCTTTCCTTGTTACTGATGCTTTGAGAGACTACCAAGACAATGTTAAAGGAATAAAATAGATATTTATTAAAAAGGGCTTAAAAGGTCACATGTTGGGCAGTACAAGAGCCTGGGTGAGGCTACGCCCAAGATGGATGGTGGATCACACGTTTTCACACTTTTATAAATTTTGGTCCATTTACATTTTGGGGTTAAATGTCCAATTACAGCTCCAGGTTATGAGGTCCCATCCTCTCAGGTTGCTCTCCTCAATTTGCTGTTGGTTATACCTTTGGGTCTGAAGCTGCAATGGTGTCCTTGGTTCTCAGGCTGGACAAGGATTGTTTTGTCCAACTAAGCTGTGAGGAGAACTTGCTAACACTTTATATGAAGTTCAGAGTTATAAAAGAAAATATAAAAGCTAAGACTTAAGGCATCATTACTGCTTAGCCCTTCTGATCAAACATTAGACAGATGTGAAGGTGAGTGGTGGGCATTGAGAGAATAAATGCAGTGAATTCTGTGTCAGGGCTTTGAGCTGAAGTTTTGTTGTATAGGATGTGTAAAATAGAGGTGAATAAAACATCAAATTCTGGTTTTTATTAAAAAAAAATAAAATTGTTAAAATGGTTCCTCCTGGTACAGCACCCAGTTATTTCTGTGTGTATTCACTCTTGGAAGACACTTATGTCAGCTCATTCTCTCGTGGTGACTAACGATAATATTAATAATCTACTGTTTAAACCAAACCTAAACCCTCAGAGGCAGTGAGTGGATTATTACCACAAGTGTACTAGTATAAATCCAGAGTTATCCCTGATGACTTCAGGAAAATTACGAGTACTTGGAGAAACTTGTAGCCAGAAACTTGTAGCAAGATCCTAATGTGACCTGATGTTAATAACACTTTTAAGAGCCTTAGTTAAAAGCCATGGGTTACTGAGTAATACGTTCTAAGGGCCAAAGATAATTAGCAGCAATATACCTAAAACCCTGTTTTCTAATTTTTGGTATTAAACTGACATTGCAGTTTGCTTTGCACTTGTTCTACAATGTTTTTAAGGTAACTTGGGCAAATTCCACTTCAGCTTCCCTATTCCCAGGTGAGTGGGGATGGATTTTGTTGGAAATATGCACTTGGAAAATATAAAAGCTAAGTTTTTATTTTTTATTTTTTATTTTTTTTTTAATAAAGTGAGATTAAAGTGAGATTAAGAAATAATTTGCTGGAGATTTCTTGTTGCTTCATTAGCTGTGTGCCTTTCTCACATCTCTACCTCAAGACTCCCCTTGATGTTAAAGAGGATGATTCAGAAAAGTTTTGTCTGCTCTGTGAAACAAAAACCTGCCTATTTTCCTGTTTTCCCCAAGCCCCTCCTGGATGTGCTTGCCTGTGCTGCTCATGGAGAATTGTGCTATGAAATCCCACAGTGTTAGGAAACCTCAAGGGCCATAATCATACAAAAAAAAAAAAAATGATAGTCAACCCATGATTATTGGGAATGCCAGATATGTCATGAACACAGCCACAGATTCTTTCCCTGCCTGTGGTCTGGGAGTGGCAGAGACATGTTTTGTGGGTTGCTGTGCTGCCTGGTGTGGCTTTGGGGTGTGTTCAGGGATCCCCATGCTCCACAGTCAGCAGCATCACAGATGTTCTCTCTCTCTCTGTTGAGTGCTCATTTCGTGTCCCAAATAATGGATCATGCACTTAACACTGTTCTTTTTCTGGATTATTTTCTACTGTGCTATAACCCAAGACATTGAGATTTCACCGTAGCTTAGAGTGGCATTTCTAAACCAGTGTGCTAATCATAAATGCTGGCTGCAAAGGCAGAAGGTGGAGGTTAATCAGGAAGGGAAGTTAAAAGATGCTGTGTTTGATCCTGTTTTACAGACATGATGCTCATTCTAGAAGCCAAAGTCCCTTACTTTGGCTTTCAGTCTTACTATTTGCTGTTCATCTTAAGCCCTGATCAACCCAGCGTGTTTATTCTCCAGCCCAGAGAATAAACAGATTTGGGCAACTGAGGCAAGTTGAGAACAAATGAGCTCAAAGTTGCCAAGTTCACCCAGAAGGTTTTGGAGGGTAGGGGTTGACTTGGAGGGCATGCTGAGCAAATCCATGCAAAACACCTCTTTCCTATCCCAGCTTTTAAAGAGAATAAAAAGATGATCTTATTCTCGAATCTGTTTTGCATTTGTTTCTGTGAGGAAGGGCTATAAATATAAGAAATTATAATCAGATTTTCTCAGGAAGTCCATTAATTGCAGGTATCTGAAATTCCTCTCATATATCACTGTGCTTCTAAAACACCCCAAATTTCACTTTATGGTGAAATAGATTATTAGATTACGCTTTGAATGACCTCAGTATCTTTCTGCCACGTGTTTGTCTACTTCCAATAGAACTATGGGTAGTGGTACATTTTAATTTACACCATGGCAATGGAATCAGGCAGAATTTTGGTTAATCTTCATAGTGATTAACTAAAAAAGAAAGATTCAGATCTGAGTGAATACTTGAGCCACAATTAACAATTTATTCAATAAATTGTTTGCGCAGATTGCAGAATTCCCTGATTTATTTGCTGTAGGAAGCTGCTCACAAAGTTCTTCAATTAAAAATTCGTTGTTTGAAGATTGTTCATAAACACTTAGGTTTGTGCACTTGTGATTTGCAATTCATATTTTATAATTGTTAGTCATTTTTAGCCTGCTGTCTGGTTGGACAATCAGCTTTCCTGATTAATAAATGTAACTTGTGAATATTCCAATTCTGTATTGAGGTAGTAGTAGAGATGATTTTTTAAAATATAGTTTTGTTTGTTTGTTTTTTTTACTTGAAAGATGATACTTTCAATATTTGATCACCTGTGCTATTTATGCCCGAGAATCAAAGTTTGGATTTGAATTCTTACTCATACACTCAATTTCCATGTGTGTATTTCACTGAGGAAGGATGATGCAAAAGGTCAGTCAAATGAAAACCCAAAATGACAGCAAAGGCAGCCAAAAAAATGAGTAAATCTGCTTTGCTGTATTGAAATGCAGAGTCATGGACAGGTTGCCCCCACCTGCCACTGTCTATTCAGCTCTACAAGAATCATATACTCAGGTTAGCATAAAAGTCTTTATTTGTCATTAATTCACAGGCTGATAACAAAGGTGACCGAGGTTTTGCTCAATGCTTAGAAATGAAAATCTACTTTGTAGCACTTTGGTTTTTTTGTGACCTTTCTGTGTCTGGGGACGAAAATCTGGCATCACTGAAGATAACAGCAATCATCATGATTTTTGGTATCCTTCTGGGTTTAAGAGAAAGGACTGATTATCAAGGTAGTGTAATAGTTAAATTTATGTAATCTGCACAACCTGGGTTCTGAGAATCCAAAGTTTTTTACTCAAATACTGATTAATACAAATTTTAATATAAATTAATACAAAGGATTTCTTTTGTCTGTGGCAGACCAAATCTCCTGGGTCTTCGAATCTGCCCCCAAAAGACCTCAGTTCTGGTGATGTTGACCAGAAGCCAGAATGTTTTCCTGAGATTTGATAGGAAGAAGAGTGTCTTAAAAGTTGTCCTAGGTGTTTGGAAAAGATCTCCCTTAATTTGGCCATAAAAGACTTCTCAAAACAGTTTTGATTAGCTTCCTACTAAACCAGAAGAAAATATGCAGCATCTTTTTTACATCTAAATTTTAATTCCTGGTTATACTAATACTCATAATTTTAGATAAGGATGACTTAACCTACTAATGTCAATCTTTATTTTGTCAAGAACTGATTTAACCCACATAATAATTATATAAACAACTGTCCATGCTGGGCCAAATTCCACCCTGACTGAAGGTGCATTTGGGATACAATGGCCCAGAACTGTTCAGTGTAAATATTCCTGCAATTCTGAACATTACTTTTTTTTCTTTTTATCTCCTGACTCTCCATTGTATTATCTTTGGAAGGGAATAATGTCAAAAGGCTTTAAAATGTATATATATTATTTTAGTGATTATGTTATCAAAACCCCTCTGGGATATCCTTAACACACTACTTCCCCAGGTCCCCCTCCCCCTGCTCCCTCTGGTGTTTTCTCTGAGAGAGCAAAGTAAAAATTAAATAATAGTTGACATCATTTGGTTGGACTCGCGCTCTATATTCTCTCTATTATTCATGTGATCCTTCTTATTATTTTTCTTTTTCATTCACCGTTATATTTTATTTACTTTAATGAGCTGGGTGCTGGGCTTCAGCCTGGGACTGGAGAGAGACCTGGCACGTTTTCAAACTATTGTTTCACTGTGGTTGAGATTAACGTCATCAGGATTTTCCCCCTCTGTTATTTATTAAATCTTCTTCCTCTCTCCCTCCTCCTCCTCCTCTTGTGTGTGAGGAGTACCTTGGTGATGGTCACGAAATAGGAGCTGCATAAAAATAGTGAATGCAGGTTTGGAGTCTTTCATTCTCACCTTTGTTTGTAGGGACAATGTTAAGTGTAGCAGATCTCTGGTTTTATTTGCTTCCCTTTTCAAATCTGAGTTGGATTCTGGGACAGTGTTGGGAGTTAAGTTTGTTCCTTCTTTTCTCTAAAGAATTTTTTCACCCATAAGTTACCAAGAAAACCAAGTATTGGATACTTAAAGACAATTAACCAAAACAAAGACAGAGCTTGAAAAGTGTGTGTGTGTGGGGGAGAGGTTTTTTTTTTTTTCGGCGTTCGGAGAGAGAGAGAGCTGCTAGTCTGCAGTTTCGCTGAAGGAGTTTTTCGGTGTAGCAAAAAAGATCCAGTCCTGGGATATCTACTACCATCGGTTCGGCCTGAATCCTGCGCCTTCTCAGTCACC
>VXBN01007628.1:132513-157340 GCA_013397395.1 Sinosuthora webbiana | reverse complement strand
GTTTGTTTGTTTTTGTCTGGTTGCTTTGTAATACATACTAATAAAAAACTGCTATTTCCTATTCCCAAAAATCTTTGCCTAAGAGCCTCTGATTATAAATTTATAATTAAAAAAAAGAGAAGGGGGGGTGTGGCTTACACTCCCCATTCCAAAGCAAACTCCAGCTTTTATCTGGCAGATACCTGTCTTCCCAAACTGAGACAGACAGGAAATATGCACATTTAAATTGGACTCGTGCAAATTCCCTAAATTCTCATTTTCTGCAGAAATTTCTGGTCAGCAGCAGCTCTGTGCAGAGGCAGCCCTCACTAATAAGCCAGTAGATATGTGTGGTGTTAATAAAATAGTGACAGGGGACAATTAAAGGCCTCTGTACCTCAGCTGCAAAGGGCAGGATGGGATGGAATTGCCTTTGCACATCCCCTCTGCAGAACAAGTGTGTCTTTTGGTCAATTTGTTGAGCTAAATGTGCACTTAGGGCTGTAAGTGGCTTAGGTCCTCCCACCTGCCTTTTTTCTGGCTCTAAGCACACAGTGGTGTCCATCCAGGAGGAAATGTTACTCAGTTTTAGACAGAATATAGTCTGTTGTGGGTTTTTTTTCCCCCCATAAGGGTATAATTTTGGAGAAGGAAATATTTAAGCCTAGAATTTTGGTATTCAAAGGATCTTTTTTTTTTTTTTTTTTGCTTGAAAGCAACGTTTTTGGTGTCTCTGGTGGGGTGGAGCACCTAATTTTTGGTTGATGGCCATGAAAATTAAGAGGGTTTATATCTGGGAATTCAGAAAATACTTCAGTTTTGCTTGGTCTTGAGATAGACTAGATACTAACAACAAAAGGAGGCACGTGGGGTGAGTGCAATAGCTGGAGCAAGGGCTCTTTCCTCAGAGGACCCTGTGTCTGTGCATGCCTCTTTTGAAAAGTACCTGTCTGTCTTGGCTTTTTTTTATTTATTTACTAGATAGGATTTACTGCATCAGCAGCCTTCAACACTGGAATAAAAGGCCAAGGTGAGAATTGAAATGTAATGAAGTCCATGGCACAGTTTCTCTTGAAATGAAGAAATACTCTAAAGTTGTTTTTTGTTGTTGTTGTTGTTGTTGTTTAGGCTGTTTATCCCATAAGATTTTCAGGTGGGTTCCAGCACTCCGAAGTTGTTTAAATCAAGACTCTTTTGTCTGTTTTCAAAGAGCTTGGTTCCTATGGGAATCTACTTGAGCCCATTCAGGTGTGTTGAAATACATCCCCTTTCTCTATTGAACTGCATTGCTCTCTGAAATTTCAGTAATTGTGGAGGAGTTTCTTTGATTTTGTTTGTATTTCTTCAGAGTGAGCCTTTCTTCCTAACCCTCCTTCTTCACCTGGAAAGGCATTTGTATTGATCCCAACATGTGGGTCTCAGGCTATGAAATTTAGGAGCTCATAGCTGACCTTTGAATGTCTGAAACAGAAACAGGGACCTGGATATCTGTTCTCATTTATCCTTTGGAATCACCCATTTTTTTTTTTCTCCAGCCACTGCATCTGGGATAGATAATCTTTAAACCCTTCCCTTCTCTGAAAAACTCTCTAGGTATACCAGTCCTGTGGAATAACATGAATTGGAGATCTTCCAGTTAAATGTGGATTGAGTTGGGGCTGTGATGTGGGGGCCCCAACCCCAAAAGAACTTTTAGGCTTTAAGAAAATTCAGTCTAACCCTAAGACCCGTGGAAAGAGTCTCAGAAGGACTCTCTGGAAGGCTTGTTTTGAAACGACAAAACATTTCTGTTGGATTGTTTTGTTTGGGATGACTCAGTGGAAGATCTGTCAGTTGAGGCTTTCCTTTGTGAAAACTGCTTTGCAGTGGGATTCCACAAATGCTGCTTCTGCTTGCAGTGTTAGTATAGAATAACTCTGTCTGATTCTTGTGTGTGAGATTACAGATAAATTGATCCATAATAATTGATCTGTACTGCGGCTGGACCAAATCTGCTGCTCAGGAAGCAACCCAAGATGCAGCCTGAAAGCTTCTGCCTTCAAAAGATACAGTAAAAGATAAAATCTTGGTGATGATGTTCATGTTTTGCTAATTATGCATCACCTTGGGCTTGGCAAAATGGAGTTTTCAGGTCTTAATGACTTTGCTTTATTCTGGCTACATTTGCTAGTGCATTATGGGCACCTTCAGTGACACCTTGAGCAAACCATGCACCAGAGCAGTCCATTTTTTGGCATTAATTATTTTAAGTGGTGCACTGGAGAGACTGCAGCAGTTGTTGGAGTACTAGTTCATCAAAAAAAAAAAAAAAAGCCATTTGTGCATTAACTCTTGTTCGTGGATAACAACCTGCCATCCATATGTTTCTGGCTTATCCTTGCAGCTCATTTTCTAAATAAAGTTGAAATCTGACTAATATGGCATTGAGTCCCTTGCTGTTTCAGTTTGTCAGACTTTCCAATAAAAGGCCCGTGTATGATGGCTTCATGCTTTTGGTATGTGCCAGAAATGGTTCTATGCATATACATTACAAAATTAGGATTTAATTTTTGTTGTGCAGCCATAAAGAATTAGATTATATAATTATTATGTTTTCCTTTCTTATCTTTTATATTTTTAATATAATTTTTGAGGATGCCACAGGGCACTCCTGCTGTGAATTAGCTGCAATAAACTCTCTTAAACAGATAAACATCAAAGAGCAGTAATGTTTTAAAATGAAGCAACCTGCATTCAAAATCCAATTGCTTTATGCTGTAGATCTTGAATGCTTCAGCTGCTAAAAGTGGATGGGGTTTCTCAAGGGCACAGAGGAGTTGCATTACTGGGATTTTAATGCAACAGGGATCATTCCAGTGAAGTTGCCAGCAAAATCCATTTGTTTTCACAGGAACAGGCTTCCTTCTATTTTTCTTCTTCCTTATGGAAAATACCAAGATATGAATAAATTCTCTGCTGCCAGGAATCCTGCACTTGCATTTAGACTGTTATTGAACAGGTTCTCAAAATCTTGCAGACTTCATGGTGAATTCTTGTGGCTAATTGATTCACTGCAAACTTCAGTGGGAGCATTAACTAAATAATTCCTTTTTAAAGAGTTTAGAGGATTTTCTGTAGCCTGGCATTCGTGGTTGAACCTAGAGCTGCTACTAGAACTGAAGAACCAAGCCTAGATTCTGTTGAAATGTCACAAAATGCCCCAAATTTGCATTTTGGGACATCTATTTCATGTAGCTAAGGCTACATAAGGCTTCATAAGGCTGCTTGGAAAAGCCACATCCTGATGGTAATGTGAATACAGGATCAGAAAAGCAGGCACCCACATTGCCCCCCCAAAAAATACTCTGTGACATTTAATAAGACCTCACACACAGACTGTAGGACGTTTAGGGTCTTACCATCAAGGGTTATGCTTGCCCTGAACTCCTCAAGAATCTCCAATTTTCAACCTGACCTTGGTAACAGTTGTGCTTTGCAGGTGCAAAGGTAAAAATATTTATATTTGGGCACACGGCTGGATTTGATTGCTGCATGCTTTTAATGCTGCTTTAGCTGTGTTGCCTCTTTCATATGGTTTTCTGATGATCTGGGGGTCCTGAAACAATGGTGGATAAATTGGTACTTTGTTTAGTTTTAACTTGAAATAGATGTGAGACCGGGCTGAATAATGCTCCCTATTTCTTTTTTCTCTTCTTAAAGCAAAACCTGTGTGGAAAGACCCAACCTCCCTGATACAGTAATTACAGGGTGCTATCCTCAGTGATGTTAAATAGCTCCCTTTAGTGTATCTGTTTGATCTTGAGCTGTGCATTCCCATTCTCTCGTGGGTGTAACTGTAAACAAGAGGATTAACATTGCTTCAGTGGTGTTTTGCTCAAGTGAATCAAAGTTGAAAGGGTGTCTTGAATATCTGTAGAAAGCTTTGTGTGTTGCAGGGTTTCTCTCCTATATATATGCAGGGTGCACCTTTCATGGTAACCTCCAGCGATGCTTTAAAGTTTTGAGCTCATTTTAAGCTTTTTATATTTGGGTTGTTTTTGTGGGAGTGGGATCCTCTGTCTCTGTGGTAGTGACCACAAAGAGGCTGTGAAGTTTCAATCTGTTACAGCCATATGTAAGTTTTTCCAAGACCTCTCATGGAGGACAGATGCTTACCATAAGGTATTTGCCAAATTTTAGGTTTTCCTAAAGTGCAAGCAGTTACTACACCGGGGATGTGGGTCCTTAGGAGAGTGGAAGTGCTAAACCACTGTCTTCTGTTGGTGCTTGGAATGCAAGCAGAGGAAGGACTGCTCTTTGAGGGGAAGGTCTGATGTCATTCCATGGCTTGGTGGACTGTAGGTTATCCATTATATCCATAAGGCTCCTCATATGTTGTTGCCAACCCAGTGCAGGAGTCTGAAAAGGAAAAAAGAAAATGGGGAGGGAAGAGTGAGAATGTTTTCAGTTCAGTCCTTACCTGACGTGGAGAGGCTCCTGTGTCACGTCATCAGCTGTGAGGAAGGAGCAGCACCCCTAGAAACCTGTCCTTCTGCAGGGCTCCCCACTCTTCTAATCCACTCTTCAGCAGCCAAAATCTACCATTAAAGCACCCTCTGCACGTGCATTTTTAAAATCAGGACTTTAATTAGAAAATACAGTCCTCCTCCCTTTCCCCAGTTACCCAAGTAAAAGCCTAATATCATGATTTTTTTTTTTTTGTTAGCCTTAACTCAGCCAGATTCTTACTGTGCCTGACACCTCTCTGTGGCATGATTGATGTATGGAGGGTTTCCCTGTTATCTCCTACCTTCACCTGACGTGGCACTCAGAGCTTGTCAGTGTCAGCAGCCTCTTGAGTTGCGGCAGGAGCCCAACCCGTGTCTCTTGGAGGGGACTCCTCCATGATTCCTTTCCAGGTTGTCAATTAAATCTGCTGTTTTCGTTTCAGCGTGCTTGGTTGATCTGATCCAAAGGAGACACTCTGCTCTGCTTGGAAGCAGCACTTCCAGGAGGACAGCAGGAGTTACGTGGGCCCTGCTTTCCTGCCTGAGCCCCGTGGAGGAAGAAGCATTCACGTTCACGTGCTCCTCCTTGTTTCAAGATTATTTAAGAAACCACTGCTGTTGGACTAGCAGGGGACCTTTCCTTTGGTGACCTTTGCCAGAGCAGCTGATTGGTGTGCCCCAGCTGCGGGCCATCCTTTTCTTGGGAAAGTTTTAAGGCTGTCAGAAAAATGACCATCTCCTTTCCTAGCCCTTCCTGACAGCGTATGGGCTTCGCTGGCCTTTCCAGCTCCAGTGTGGGAGGAGTTGTTTGTTTTCCTTTCAAATGTTGCCCTGCCACCCTCCTTTTTTCAACAATGCTGTTTATACATGAGGACTTGCTGCGCATTCAGCGTGGCACATGGATGGAGTGGACGCTTTGAACTGCTTTTGCAACAATGGATTCTGCTTGACTGATAATGAAACCATGGGATAGACCTCAGGGAGGTGAGTCATATGTTAATTTGTTCTTGACGTTTCCTTGGTATGTTAAAAGCTGTGATCTTTTGGAAAAAAAAAAAACAAAAACAAACAACCTCTTATTTTATTATTATTATTTTTTTTTTTTTTAAAGCTACTTCCTGGGGCCATGGCAGATGCTGTTTTGGAATGGCACCCAATGAGTTGTTTAATGTAGCTCAGTGCTTGGTTGGCATTCTGCTATTGTGCGAATATTTTCGGTCCTTCTTTTACCACAAAGATATTTTATTAAGAGTGGCACATTGTTATACACATGTGGTGCTGTGGAGCTCCAGAATATGCATGGGACATAACAGTTGAGCTGCAGAAACACAATAGCAGTGAGTCACTGAAATCCCTTGTTGGTCACAAGGGTTTGAACAACTGCAGTGATAATCTTTTGAGACAATGTACAACTCCAGTGGTATTTGCTATCTGCTCTGTGGTCTCCCTCAGTTAGCTGCTTGATTGGCTTGGCTTTGTGGGTATCCTAATCATGTTGGCACAGTCACTTTGATTAGCAGAGACATGCAACTTGGAAGTCTCTAGGCTTGCACCGACCTCAATAAAGTTGTGTGCTTTTTCTCTTTCCAAATTCCAGCGGCTTCCTGAGGGCACGAGAAATGTTCTGCACGGCTTTCCATGACGGTTTGAAATGTGGGGTTCAGAGGAGCCCATCTGCTTCTCTGTAAATTGTAGGCTCAGAAAAAGAAAAAACGGTACTTTTTTCAAGAAGGGGTAAATGCAGGCTCCTTAAATCTGTGTTATTTTTTTCATGGCCTTTCCCATAGGTCCCAGGTCACTTTAAGCATTAGCTTTAGCCCTTTCTTTGGTAATACAAGAGAGTAATCTCATCAATATGCCTTCATTTGTGCCTAATCTGGCCAATCTTCTCCTGTTACATTTACAGTATATTTCTAGGTGTCATGATGAATGCTCTCTTGATCTTATTTAATTTCTGCACTGCTCTGTCTTCTAGGCTTGTTTTTACAGCCAGGTAAACAGCCTTGCAGGTTCTTTGGCAAAATGGGGGAAAGCTTAATTCTTGTTATGCCTCAGACCAGAAGAAATAGAAGTTTAATATCTCATATTACACTTCAGGAAACTGAGTGGGATATGAAATCCGTGTGGTGGTTTTACTAGTGGTTATTCCTCTGCAAGTTGGTTCTTGACCACATTCCCCAGCCTTAAAAAACTTGTGTTTTTTAAGGAAATACAATATTTTCAATGGCCATCATCTACTGCCATGTGGCCCTTGAAGTACCATCTCCATCACTGAAAGTAAGGACGTCTCCTGAAAGACAGCTCAGTCAAGCCAGAAGGGTGTTTAGATACTCTGAAAGGCAAAATTTCTCATGCTGAAATTTGAAATAAAAGGTGGCTTTGGAGGGAGACATCCCCATCTATCCACAGACATATATTTTTTAAATATGCTTTAGATGGGCTAAAATGTTGAAAGCTGTTGAAAATGTTGTTCGTAGAGAGAGTTTGTAGATCCCTGCAGTTACATTTAAGGCAGTTTCCAGGGCCCCTTTGAGTGGTCTCTCTGTTACCAAAACCCTTAAGCTTGTTTCTTGGAGACCTCTCTCCTCCTCAACTCAGCTCTGCCTTGTCTCACAGGGGTTACCAGGTCACATGTGCATTTCAGGGGAGTCATCACTCAAACTTCAAACCTTCCCATCCCCTCTCTGTGATGTTGTTGTTAGGGGTCAAACCTCATGCTTCCATTTCTCATTGAAGAAATTGTTACTTAAGATATACCACAACACCTGCTTCCTTGACACACTTTGCCTTAAGCCCTTTTTTATAAGGTTTTTATTTTTTTTCATAGTGGTAAAGAGATGAGGGATCCTGAGGTCACTGTGCCATGTGGGACGTCAACTGAGTGTGCCAAAGAATGTGGACATGAGTCTTCTCACAAGTGAGTTGTTTCCTGGTGTTGAAATTTCACCCATTTACAGTTATCCTTCCATTCCTCAAACATTCTTTAGGTCTTTAAAAAAAATTCCATTCTTTAGTTGGAATTTGTATATAAAACATCTTCTTGTCCAAAATAATTGGATTTATTAGTGATTCCTTTGAATCATTCTAGGAAACAAGATCTCCATTTTCAATCTTGGAAATGAAAGGGAAAGGAAAAGGAAGGGAATCACATTTTTTAGCTTTTTTTGCCTCATTATGAAAAAGCCTATTTCATTCTCTCTTTTACTGTCTCTTCCTTTTCTCTCGTCATTCTTAAGAACATTTGGACTTATAGACATAAGTAATTTTAAAATCTTTTTTTTTATTATTGTTATAGAAGCTGCTGTCTTGTCATGCATATTTAACTTGACGCTACTAATCCTACACAAACACATTTTTGGTACTGACTTCTTAGGGATGCAAGTATTTTAAATATGTCAGTGTAAATGGAGTTTGTTAGACTGATAATGTAGTACATACATCATTATTTCACTTGGCTGTCCTAAATCACAACTTACTGCATATGAAACCTGCTTTTGTGTTCTAAGTTGGGTTGGGGAAAGTTAAACACACAGTAGCTATGAAAATAATCTTGTTTTCAGCTACAAGCTGCTTTTTTGCCTCTCTTTGGGTACTCTGACTGTGGAATGAGACATTTACTCGCTTTGAAGGGAGCTGGTGTGACACTACAGAAGAATTTAAGACACTTGGATAACATGCTAAGAGAAGATACATAAGCATCTGTATGAGAAGATGGTTGTTTCTTTAAGGAAAGATCAAAAAAGGAAGGGGAGAGGTGGAGTTTTCCTTTGTTTTGCTCCTGCATGTTTTCAAAATGAGCATCAGGTGAGGATGCTCCCTTCTGCTCTGGGCATAGGGAACAGAAAAAGCCCTGGGGAATCTACACAAATTCAGAGGATTTTGTACCTTGCTTTTGTCAACTGAAGCTGGGGTTGCCCCTTATTTTAACAAAGGATATTCTCCTGTTGCTTTGGCTGGGAATGGAGTGTGCAATTTTATCCCAGTTTCACGCTACTGCAGATGCCGGGTGGGAAAAGAGGCCTTCGGATGGAGTTGAAAATGCTGCAACCAAAACACTGGACAGCTTGGGCTGCTGAAAACCTTTTGCATGAAGCCCTGGCTCCCTTAAAGTAGCTGGCAGTGCTCCCATTGAGTTCAGTGCAGCCAGGATTTTGCCTTATATATTTATCCTGATTTATGAAAAGCTCAGTCATCGTGGCATCTAAGCACTGAGATACGGTATTTAGTTACAAACAATCATTTTAAGAGTGATGCCAAAATCTACACATGCATTAGACTTGGAGATTAAAGAACGTGGAGCTTTGGTTGCATGTGCTCCTCCAGTTGTAATTATTCTTCATTCTAAACACTGCAGACCTCCGTGCTGCTGGGCACAGAGGGGCTCCAGACTGAGACAAATCAGAAAGATTATGTGATATAGTAAATAGCTATAAATTAATGGATCTTGCTGAGGTGCCAGTAACTCCTTCAGTTTCCCTGTCAGCCCCAGAGGAATTAATAATTCCTCAGATTTTAGCCAGCCACTGCAGGAAAGGATTTTAATCTTCTGCATTTTTTAACAGAAACTGTTTACCTTGCAGTAACTTGTATAGCACTGTGTGCTCTCCACTCTGATGTTGCATTACAATAACTTGCTGCAGAAGAAAGCTGGTTGAGTTCAAGTGAAATCTATCCCAAGGAAAGAGTATCCAGAGCAGCTGGTTTCATTTATATATTTTATTTCTGAAGCTCATGAGCATTCCAGTGAGAGATGGTATAATTGATTTAAATCAAATTATGAAACACTATACTTTTTATTCTAAAATCCACTTTTCTGGCATTCAATTCTGTAATGTATCACTCACAGGTAATGCTGGTTGAAGTTGAAGAGGCTGAAAAATTCTCCTCTGCATCGTGCAGTCCATTGTTACATGATCCTGCCTCGGAGCTGAATTCAAACTTTCTGTTTGTAGAAGAATCATCATGTCATTAAGGAATTGAGGGCCCATTGCTTCGGGTCAGATGCAAAACCTTATTCCTCAAATTTCTTAGTAATAGAAGTGTTCCTATGTTTTTGGAGGACCATCTTAGTTCAGTGTTTTTTTTTTTTTCCAAGAGTATACAAAACATATACAGAACAAATACATGGCAAGCAGAACAGGGCTGTTTTTAGGAAGGGGGAACACTGGACATTCATTGCAGCACAGGTTAACCTGCACTTTAAGAGGTTCAAAATATTCAGTGTTCAATTGTTCACTCAATTTTCCAAGTGTTTGCTGAGGCTGAAGACCTCGTTAGTGTGTTAAAACCTTGCCAGGGTGTTTGTTTCCCCTAATAACTTCTGAACTGGCCAATTTAAACCAGATTTTACGGAGGTTATGAAATTCCTATAAATTTTCTGGAAAAAAAAAAAAAAAAATTTTGGCCGGGCGAAAAGAAGAGGGGAACAACTGGTGCTACCAGTAATGGAAAGGCTGCAGCTGGAGCTCAGCTGCTCCCTGCTTAGGTTTGGCCACCCAGCTTGGCTGGCTGGGAAGAAAACATCGAGGTGTGGTGAACGTGTGCAGCTCTGATCCAGGGCCAGCAGATACCTGCCCGTGCAGGAGGGATCAGATGTGCCTGCAAGAGGAAATGTGTCCTCCAGAAGGAGCACAACAAAGGAACAAAAGTGCTGGAGAGCATCCAGAGGAGGGCAGCTAAGCTGTTGGAAGGGTCTGGAGCACAGTTCTGATGAGGAGCAGCTGAGGGGGTGTTCAGCCCAGAAAAAAGGAGGCTCAAGGGAGACCTTATCACTCTCTACAACTCCCTGAGAGGAGGCCAGCTGAGTGTCAGTCTTTTCCCCAAGGTAATAAGTGACAGGATGAAAAGAAATGGCCTTAAATTGTGCCAGGGGAGGTTTAGATTGAACATTAGGAAAAAAAAAATCTCTTGGAAAGGGTTATAAAGTGCTGGAACAGGCTTCCCAGGGAAGTGGTGGCCAATGTTCAAATCTGACTGGATATGGCACTTGATGGCGTGGTTTGATGCTGAACGTGGTGGTGGTGCTGGGTTAATGGTTGGACTTTGATGATTTAAGAGGTCTTTTCCCACCTTAACCATTCTGTGGTTCTGTGTGGACCTTGCACAGATGATAATGTGATGACAAACTTCAGAGGTCTCTGTAACTTCACTATTTCCACTGCCTGGTTTGAGGCAGCTGCTGGAGGATGACTGGGGACATGTGCCCTGACCTCGCTGGCACCACACTGCTGCACCACGAGGATGTTGGAGCTACCTGTGACTCACAGCCTGGGTGAAGACACAGGACAGGAGATTGGGAGGTGATATCACAGCCTGAGAAACAACTGCACCTAGAGGCAAATTGCTTCACTTAGGAGGTGAGCGTTCCTAGCTTGAAGGAGCCAGCCATTACCAGACGCCATGACAACGGATTCGTGTTTATTTACTGGCACCCACTCAGCTTGAATGTGTATCTCTGAGCAGTGTCAGGTTTCAGAAGTGCTGGTGCTTTTGTGTAGAATCCAAGCCCTGGCTGGTGTATGTGGACATGGTTGTGGTTCTGTGTTTTACACTCCTCTCCCTTGCACTTTGTAGGGACTGTGGGTTTGGGGCGTTCCTTTGCTGGGATAGGCTGGTGAGGAAGCAGGGGATTCCAGCTTTAAAATGCTTTTTTCTAGAAGCTGTTGAAGCAAATGCTTTGTGCTGTGCACTTACCCCGAGCTTGATGTGGGATGAAGGCCTTTTCAAGGTTTCTGCTCTGTTTTTATTTTCCCCTCCAGTAGGAGCTTTCCTGCCAGGCTGTGTCCACTGTGAGCCAAACTTAGGTTACATTTCTCAGGTGCTCAGTTTAAGTGTTTGGGAACCACACAGGTAACTTTTGCTTAGTCTTCTAAGAGTCAAGGGACTTTTAAGTGGAGTCCCTTAAACTTCTAAGAGTACAGTGGTGATGTACCTGGATTTTCTTCACAGCCCCTGTTGATGATGCTGAACAAAGCATTTGTTCTGGACAAGATGGTTCTCAGCTCCTGTAATTCAAATATGCACTTATTCTGGGGGACCTTTCAAATAAGTTTCTTGGTGGTCAATAATTGTATTAGCTATTCTTCTTGGCTTAGGAATAGACTGAGAGACATGCTTTAAAAAAGTTCTACAGACAGAAATAATCCATTTTTATCAGCGTTTATACCATCACTAGCTGCATTTGAACCTGCTGCCAGTTCAGTATCTGATTGCCAATACTTGGAGCTGTCTTTCAAGGTCAGTGAAGTGGCATCATAAATGAAGTATAAAATGTATCATACCAGTGGTTTACAGCAAGCCCACAGCACAGCTGAGCTGGTTGATGGGCCATCTCTGTTTATGTCAGCTGTTAAAAACTCATGCACACAGCCACGCTAAGTACTGATGCCATCAAATGTGGTCAAGGCAGACAGCTCAGCCTGCAAAAGCGAGCCAGAAAAGGCATTAAAATGCTTAGTCTATTACATACTTCCTTATTTTTGTCATTTTGACATTTATGTGTTGTATCACTGAGGCTTTTGAGAAAGAAGACCCAGTTCCTGAAGCAAACTGAAGTGAGATGTTCGGTTTATAATGCCACAGCCGTCTGGTTTGCATTTAATTCCAATTGACCACCTGCATGCTGTTAACCTCTGGAAGGTTACTGTGATCACAGTTGTTGTTGTTTATTTAAAAGTTTTGTAGCTCAAGGAAAATATTAGTAATCAGTTACTTAACCTACACTGTTTACTGATCTCATTGAACTTGCAGATGCAGCTTTGCTGGCCAGTGAGAACTGGGAGTCGTCTGGTGCCAGGAATAGCTTGCACTTATTTTTCAGGCAGGAGTAGGTTGAGCAATTAAAAGAATTTTATTTTTTTTTTTTTTTTAATATATAAATATGCTCTTTGTCTGTTGGCTATTTGTCTTATATGTCAAAACCCAAAATATAACTGAGAGCATGTGGAAGGTAGCTCTAAATGAGCCAAACTTTCACAGAGGCGTGCTTGAGTTGGGAATGCTGCTGGTTACACATGCAAACCCCCAGAGCTGCATGTGAAAACATACAGGAGCTGCAGAGGTAATTCAAATGAATAAGGCAGATACGTTCATATTAATGTTCTCTGGTCAGGAGTACTTAAATTGCTGTAATGAAACATTTTACTGAATGACAGCGTTCAAAAATTAGGAGTTATTTCTTCAGAAGTACCACTTTTTGTTTTTTTAAATATGTCTGTTGCCGACACTCACCTAAGCCTGTGAACAGAGACCCTGTTGCCCCTTCAAACCTCCCCTTTCCTCTAACAAGAGCAAAATGCCAGGACTTGGTGACTTTTAAACTGTGACTTCAGCTGCATCTGTATTCCTCCAAGAGCTTAGCACAAGAACACAGAGTGGACAGTCTCCAAATAGATGATGAGAGGTTTTATTGCAAGCACCACCTAACCTTTCAGTTTGAGGATGCTCTGGTAGGATGGGCTACTGGAAAAGCTTTTTCAGGTAGGACTGATTGGGTGTGTAGGGGGCAAGGGGAGAGAGTTATTTCTGCCTTCAAAATCTTGAATATTAATGAAAAATCGAAGGCCAAATGTGGTTTGGTCTAAGATAGTAAACATGTATTCTGGCTCCAAATCCATTTCTCTGATGAGCCTTGGTTTATCTGGCACCCTGGTTGTCCCTGACCACAGTGTGCTGGGCTAACTACATGGGCTGCAGCCCATGGGAATGTGTGATGGTCAAGCAAATAATACTGCAGCAGCAGTTCTAATTTCTAAAAGAAAGGGAATTTGGTTTCCAGCTGAAATTTAGGAACACTCAATGTCAACACCTTTTTCAAAGAGGCTATGTAGTTGAAAACCAAATTTTCCACCAAAAAGCCATGGAGTAAAACTTTCTGCCAACCTCTCTTAACCTCTCTGCTGCTTTATTTGGTTTTTGTTTGCCTGTGTGAGTGTCTGTGGGGACACTCGGGCATGTGGATTCAAATGAGCTGTTCAAATAGATTAAACAACTTTAAACCCCTCTGTGGTCTTTGGAAGTGAATTAGATTAAAGTGAATTAGAGCTATTTTAATTCTGAATGAGTGAGTCCACATGGGCTTAATATAGTTGTATATAGAAACCCACATTAAAATCACATCCTTAGTTAACTCAGATGGTTTCCAGTGTAGAAAAACCCATCCTGTGTCTGTTCAGCAGGGCACACCGAGCCTGCTTCATCTGTGACTTGCACTGTGCACAAGCAGAGGAGCTAAATCAAAAAATGATTTTTTTTTTTTTTTTTTTACTGGTATAAATGGTTCCACAAACAATAGGTCGGTAATGCATCTGGCCTGGGATGTGTCCAGAGAAAGAAGCTGGGCCTGAATAGCTTTTAGCTCTCATCATTGAAATCAACAATGCTTGCCAGAAGAAAGCCTTCAGCATTAATTCCATAAGCCATAAATTATTACAGGGCTCTGATTCCTTGGAATGAAATGCAATAGATAGATGGCAGAGAAATATTATTAATGGATGGTTTACTACGTTCCTAACTGCACTGACTTCATGAGAATGCATTATATTGCTATCTGGAATAGCAATACTAGGGATTTATTAAAATGACTGAGTATGCATTGTTAGCTAGGATACCGTGCTATATTGGAAACATAAAGTATTCTGCATCAAAGCATGTAATCTACATCTTTTCCTTTTCATCCTTAATTTGATTATGAACTATTACCAGGCTTTGCCATAAAACAGGAAAGTTGTGCGTTTTGATGGTTTCTCAAATGCTGATTTTACTTTCTGCACAAATACTTTGTATCTTTTCAGCATAATTATTTAGCAGCCATTTCGGGTTAATTATTGTCATTAACAATATGAGTCCTATGAGGGAATATCAATTAAAATATGCACAGCTGAACTTTCAAATGAGTAAATAATTTAGTTTTCGAAAATGACTGGAAACAGCAGGGTAACAGTCAAAAGGGGAACAATTATTTTAATGCTTATTTGACAAATGAGTAATTTTTACAGCAAATTAGTTTCTTATTGTAGCACCCCTACTGGTAACAAGAGAGAAACTGTTAACGGGAGTTTTTAAAAATAAAACCTGCTAAGATATGCATGCAAAGTTAAGGAAATCATTTGTGTGAAGAAAAGGTGATTATGATACACATTGTTAGCTGAAGAATGTTGCCATGGGAATCTAATTAGGGATATAAATCACTCAAAATTATGTTTATATATATAGGGCTGGATGCATTAAAATCATATGCGCAGTAATACATCAATTTCGTTGTCAAAGTATTGAAGATAGACCCTCATTGCTCTTCACTCTTGACCCCACTAAATAGAGCAATTGAAAGTTAATAATTTGGTGGAATTGCCTATCACAATGTAGCAATGGCAAGAAAAGTTAACAAATGAAGGGTGGAATTCCAGGTGTGAATATATGATGTTCACTCACTGACATAACAAAAAGGAATGTAGGAAAAACTTTGCAAGGTGCTTGAGTTTTATCCCTGTTCTGGGAAAAGTTTTACCACACACTTGACTTTTTAGCAATGCCATCGTGGTTGTTTATGCAGTTATTTGGGAGGGGCAGGGTGAAAATAAGAGAAAGTGTATAGAAACCAGAGCTATTGATTTTTTTTTTTTCCCCAAAGTACTGAGAAGGTGTTTCAAGGCCTTCTATATGTGTTAAAATGGAAAGGGAATTTCAGCAAAAATATCTTTTGTCTTTTTCTTATTTGCATGCTCTGTTTCATTTCTGATTTTCATGTTCAGCCTGATTACTGCCTGTAGTCAGCCCCAGTGCTGCTGATGGTTTCCCACAGCTATGATTTGGAGTAAGTGGGTAGTTTATAGTGAAACACTGATTACTAAAGACAATTCAGAATTTCTCCTAGGTTTCAGTGACTTTTTTAAAATCCCTCTATCAAGTGTGTCAAACTGCACCGCTGGGTTGCACTGAGTGCTGCTGAGACTTGTGCCCAGAGGAGTTTCAGTGAAGGTGACCAAACATTTTAATGATATTAAAAGGGGCTTCCTAGACCAGGGAGTGCAAATTGGGTGGCCCTGGCATGGCAAGGAACTGAAATGAAATTTTAAGGAAAAAAAAAAGTGATGACAATGAAAAATTGAACTTGCCATTTCTTGGTAGGAGGGGGCTGTTGTTTCTACTCTCACCAACTGGTCAAATTCAGTTTTAAACTTTGTTACCACCAAACCTTTTGCACTCAGTCTGTTCTATTCCGGAGACACGTTTTAGGACTCGATTCTAACTTGGTAGGAAGTAATCTTCCTTTTCCACATGACCTCTGTGCAATAAAGGGAACTGCAGTACCCCCAGTGTGGCCACACTCTTTCTGTTGACATCCACAACAGAGCATGTAATTAAGGGTGTAGATTTAGTGCTGTCCCATTTGAAAAGCTGCTAGAATTGCAATGCTACTTTGACAGAGATATTCCCTTACTGGGGTATATCTTCCACATAGATTATTATTTTTTTTTTCAGTGATGTAATGAGACAAAGGGGAAGAACCATATAAGACGTGGAGAAACTTCATATTGTATGCCAGAGTGGCTAGGGCTGTTGAAGGCTGGAATCAAGGAGTGACTGTGAGCCAAGGAACAGCCTGTCTGATCTGCTTTTAAGGAACCTTTCCAGGTTTTTTTTTGTGTAAACATTTATTTCATGGCAGAGCCTCTTTAAGACAGGTTCACCTTTTTTATTTGTCCACTCCACCACAGCATTCTCTCACCCCACCTCAAGCCGCTGCACAGTTTCTCCCTGAAATCTCACAGCGCAGAAATTCCATAGGAAAACACAATGATGTCATTTCAGTCAGGCCATAATTTTCCAGCTGTTGGAAGAAGGCACATTGTGGTGTTTATTTCGCTACTTATAAAGATTTGTGGCAAGGAGGGAAATACTTTACTTCCAAGATCATTGTTCAAGCAATTGAAACTGTTCATCTGGCGCTTTGTGCCAGAGTGGGGGGAGGCAGAAGGGATGGTGCAGGAGAGTGACAGCGTGCATGGCCTGTAGGTAACTGTGTGGACAAAGCCTCAGAGGAATTAAAGGATATTTTTCATGTTTGTTCTTATGGCAAGAAGGAAAGAGGCATGGAGTGGGCAGCTTTTCAGCGTATTTGTGCCAGTGTGAACTTTTGCAGTTTGCATTTCTGGTTTCGCACTTGACAAGGATTTGCATGGATCAGGCAAGCTCTCACCTGGGCTGGTGTCAGGTTGTCTCTTGCATCTATCATGGACAAGCTTTTGCCCTGAGCTGCTAGCTCTGCTGTAAGCCAGAGCTCTACTGATGCCTTGGGAAGGCTGACCTGAAACAGAGACTGGACAGAGCTGGAGAATAAAGCAGGGATTTATTGAAAGGCCTCCAGGATCCACCTTGGGCAGGACAGGGCCTGGACAGGGCTACACCCAAGGTGGACTAAGAACGGTCACAAAATGACTGACTGGACACGAGGTCTTACATTTTTATAAGTCTTGGTTCATTTGCATATTGGGGTTTAATTGTCCAATCCCAGCTCCAGGCTGTGAGGTCCCATCCTTCTTGTTCCTCCCTCCAGCCCACCCTTGGTTGTGCTTTTGGGCTTGAAAGTTGTCCTTGGTCTTCAGCAGGAAGAGGATTTGTTTTGTCTCCCTACTCTGTGAAGAGAGCTCACCAGCACTTAATGTGAGGCTCAGAACTGCACCTCTAGGCAGGACAGAATCTGAAAATATGAAATCTAAAGCTTAAGGCATCACTACAGGTGGTGGAAATGGCTTATTGGTCAATGTGGATTTGAAAGCCTCATGGGAAAAGGTTTCCAGAGGCAGCTGGGACTTTCAGCAGCTTAGATTCTACTGAAAATAACCACACTTGGTTGTTGCTTAAAAAAACCCAAAACCACCAAACAATCAGTCCTGAGCCCTGGAATATCTCCTCTGTTCAGAGTGGCAAAGCTGCATCCTGTTGTATCAGTGGCCCAAGTGCTCCTCATGCTTTAAAAAGCCCTTGCATGTGTGACAGTCTAGAGACATGCCCTCTCATCTTTGGAGATGACCAGCTGTCCTCAGGAAAATGAAGGGGGAGGAAGTGGGCAGGTGTCTGAGAGATGTGACATACTTTGATACACTCATTTCTCATTAGTTAAGTAGCATATGGAAAGTGAGGTGGCTCTGACATGTGAAACTTTTGGGGACAGTCCCTCTCAGTACTTCAGTCAGGAACTGTTAGCCAAGCTCGCCCTCCAGTTCATCTGAGAACTCCAGAAGGGCTGGATGCAATAAGGAACAAAAGCCTTTTGGATGCTGCTGTTGCTCTTCTTTTTATTTTTTTTTTCACTGTGTGGGTCCATTAAAGCACTGCAGCCTTTTGGGAACTCAGCTGGAAGAAGAAAACAGGCCTGGAAAAAAATAACTGCATTATGTGAGACCACTGGCTACTGCTGGAATTGTGTCAGTTTATAACATGTCAGGCAGGTTCCCTGTGCATCCGCTGCGAAGCTTCTGCTGACAGGATTTGAGCTCTAGCAATGAGAGCAGCCAACAACAGCAAAAAAAAAAAGAAAAAGCTGTGGGCTCTTGGATCCTGTGTGATCCCAGAGGTTGTGGGCAGTGTAATTCAGTAGGAGAGAAAATCATACTGTTAAAATGTTCCCCTGATATGCCCTGCAGCTTGTAAAGACAGTCACCTGTTCAAAGTCGTGATTTCTTCGTTGAAGGGAAGATGTGTAGATGTGTGATAGACAAAGTAGCTGCAGGTTTGATTTAGTTCCCCCAATTTTTCATGATGGTCAATTCCACATAATTTAACTTCATTCTTTCCCTGTTCTACATGCCTTTTCTGTCATGCTTGGCACCACACTTTCCATTCAAAATGCCAGTCTGAGAGAATAGAAGTAGTCCAGCACAGAAATGTTTGCTAGCTGGACACACAGTAGCCACCCCTCACCGGCTATTGAAGCATGGACAGAAGCAGAGCTGAAATTTGTTATTGATTGGGTCTAGAAATTGAAACAACCCCTTGAACCTGGCACATAAATACAGTCACTTCGGCTTTTAACCCCGCTCCCCATTACCTCATCATATTTTACCATGAAGGAAACATATACTATAATGTATTCTTTGTCAGATACAGTCCACACCCTTATGTAAACTGCATTTTCGTGCAGACACATTCCCCAACAGGAATTCCTCAGACATGCCAGTCAACGCTTTACTGCTTAGCAAATCTATCGGATTAACACAATTACAGCAAAAGCGCGGGACAAAACAAATATTCCCCGAAGAACCTTTAGGAGGATTTTGCCATTTCTTGGTTAGTAAGAGATGATCCCTCAAAAGACACCGGGCTGACCCTGCTTTTGTTCCTCTTATTTTCATCTGTCCCAGTGGAGCAAGAAAAATATATCACTGCATGGGCAGCAGGAGAACGGAGCAGCCTGGTATTATGTGTACTTTTCGATTCGGTCTGCAGGGAAAGCTGAGAGTCAGGGGAGGAATCAGGGAACTCTGTGTTCAGCCAAATTCCAAAGCCTTTGGTGTCTGGCCAGATTTACAAAACTTAATTGTACGTTTGTATTGTGTGTTGCAATATCTCTGAGATTTGAAGAGTGGTTCTCGTGGATCCCTCTTGGGTGCTTGGCTCCTCCAGACGTTCCCACAAAACACGTGCACAGCTTCCATGCTCACAGTAAAAATGTCAGAGTGTGTCCCCACACTCACCTGTGGTGTCCCTTACCTGTCTACTCATCCCAAGGGGAACACAGAAGGAGGATGAGTTGCTCAGCTGGTCAGCCTGGAGCTGTTCTGAGGCACATTTTTCCCCAGAGTGTTGGCATCAACTCCTGCTTCCCCAGCAGGGACCCAGCAGAAATGGGTGTGTGCTCATCATACCTGCCTCAGAGTTCTCTTCCAAAGCATCCTGAGGCAACTCTTAACCATTTTAGTTTTTCACTGTTAGTGTTTTCCTTTGAATCGTGTTGCAGTGGATGGAAATGCTGCTTTTTTCCTTACAGAGGCACCACTGATGTGTTGTTGTTGTTGTTTTTTTTTTCTTCTCACCACTCTAAACTTCCTGGTCCAGTTGAGTCATTCAAGCTTGGAAATCTCCAGTGAGTTTGGATCTGGATGCGACTGGATTGATCTGTGCTACTGCCAATACTTCTTTAGGGATTAGGAGGAGAGAGAAAAGAAAAAAAAATGAAGGCAAACATTGAATTTATAGCACTCCAGATGTCAGAGAAATGAACATAAAAGTGCAGATGCCTCATAGTCAGGCAGACTGCTCAAATGTATGCAAATGGGTGACAAGTTTATGTGAATATGGTTGAAATAAAAAAAAAAAGAAAAAGCGAGGGGAATATGCTTAAATAATCCTGTTCTTGTTGCTGTAAGTCTTGGACGTTGGGTTTGGTGGAAGTCACAACTGTGATGACCCAAAGAAAGACAAGGCTGTGGTAAATGTGGCCAACTGTATAGACTTTGATTCGTCTTAATGTTCTTGGACATACCATTAAAGTAACATAAATTCCTGCCTTCTAAGTTATGGGGCCTATTGATCAAGCTTTTCCTTGCACAGCAGTATTTAGATTATTCTGCAAATCATCTTCATGGCTAGCTGTGAGAGATGGCTGCAGTGTCTTCAGCTAGGGTGGTGTAAATGTATGGATTTAAGTGAGAGCAGATGTACTCGCACGTACATTTCGCATACGAGCTCCTCGATTGTTTGGGGGTAGCAAAACAATTCTTTCTGTCAAATGTGCTTCCAACTTGTGAATTAATTATATCTGCCTTCCTGCAAACTGTTTAAGAGCAGCTGGTCTTCCTGGCATTTTTATTAGCAGGCAAAGAAGCTTCTCCAAAGCATGAAATGCCAAAAGGAAAAGCCTCTGGCTAAGTTCTGCCATGGGTACATGGAACTGAGTGCCGTCTGTCTGGATCCAGGTGAAGGAAAGAACCAGTGGACATCAGTCTAAGGCATCCCTTTGTGCAGGGCCTTGATTAACTTTCTATGCCCCTTTTGCTTTTGGAAAAAAAGCAACTTGAAATTATAGCAGTAGGCAGCCATAGCATTGAGGAAAACTGATACAGTCTGGATAATCTGCTGCAAAACAGCTTGTGTGGGTCTGTGTCCAAACCCCATGTCTTTAAATAACACTTCAAGCCAAGCAGCTTTTCTGGATTCCTTTGCTGGAAATGCAGAGGGGATTTTTGGATGGCAACTGCTATTAACACTACTAAGCATTGCTGGGGTGTGTTCTTTGTTCATTTGTGCAGGAAAAGACCTACCGTATCCATGGTCCCATGATGCAATACTAGGACCTTTTAAAAAGTTATTAAACAGGTTGTAAAATCCCCTTTAAAAATATGCTTCGATTTGTACAATTTTTTTAGAAATGGCAGAGGACAAACCCACATCCTTACCCCCATTAAACTCCTGAACACCCCTGCCACATCCCCCCAAAGCCTTAATTTACAATATCTTGGTTTTACTGTACAGAAAAGGTGAGAAAAACAATACAAGTTATGGAGCAGACGTACAAATACCAGCTTATATGAGCTAACACTGGCAGTTAACATCTTAGATTTTTTTCTCAGCAATAAGCTACATCTGCAGAACTTATGAGTTGGGTTTTATAAAGTTCACAATTCAAAAATGTCTCTGTGCTAAAGGGCTTTGGCTTTCTAGCTCAGGGCAAATTTTATATGCTACAGTCTGTAACCATCTTTGTTTCTAGAGAAGTATATGCATGGATCACGGATTAAAACGTTTTACTGTGTGCCACGTGGGTTTTATTATCTGAATAGATCATATCCTAAACAGGTCAACTGCCTCTGATTTAAACTCATGGAGGATGGGGAACAGCATTTATCCACGCAGTGGGTTTATCACGTGGTGCTGCAGGTATTCTTCAGTCCCAGCCACTGCCCAAAAGGAAGGGCAGGATGCTGGGCATCCAAAATCAACATCAAGTCTAATCCCACTTCAATAAATGCAAGTTGGTATAAAGAAATAAACCTCACCAGTCGTTGTGATGAGGCATTATAGACCAGGCATTATATATGGCATTGTAAGGGAGCTTGAGGCAGTGTTTGTTCTCTCTTGCTCTTCCTTGCAAGGTCATCTCTTTGACCAAAGCTTGTCTGTGCACCCAGAACCCATAGCAGAGACCAGTGAGAGTGTGCTATAACTGCACTCAAAAAATACAAGGTCAGGCACTCCTGGATGCTCCAGGCACCTCTGCAGATGCTCAAGTGCGTTGTGATTGTGTTTTGAGGAAAACACAAGAAGTGTGAGTATTTGGAAATCAGAATAATAAGTAGGTATAATATCTGTGAATGGAAGCAGTTGTCTCCATGGGACAAAGCCAGGAGGGGGTAGGGTTACTGCTACATATTTATTGTTGCAATTAGCTGCTATTAAATGCGTTTCAGTGTTGTATTATTGTTTTCAGTGAGACCAAGCCGACTATCATATAGCTGTGCAACAATTCCCCAGGGGAAGTATGGGGAAGCTATTTAGTGATTTGCTTAAATCTCTGTTGAACAAAGCAGTGGAAAATACTTTGTAGGAAATAATCACCCATTGGCAGGAGGCTGGAATAGGTTACATAATAGGGATCGTGTTTCTGTGACAATGAATGATTCTGTTTATACAATATTCATTGCTGGTCATGTACCCTAGACTTTGTTTATTTTTTGTCTCATCCAGAAATGATAAGGAGATAAATTCAACTTAAGTTTTTGCCCAAGCGTTTTAGAAAACAATTCAGTGTTTCTTGCCTTAATTTTGCACATGGCAATGCACACAAAGTCTTGCTGCTCCTGGAGACATACGAGTTTTTCTGCCCTGAATTCTTAACAGACTGTAGTATCTATGTATAAAAAAGGGAGAAGGTCTTGGGAGTTATGCACTGATCAGTGTAACCTTGGTATCTTAAAAACTATTAGATACTAATAAATAAATAAATTATTAAGCAGTCCATGTGTAAGCACCATCCAGATAAAAAAGGTGATAAAAGAGAGTCAACACATATTTGTCAGGCATGAATCATGTTAAACCAATCTAATTTCCTTCCTTCCCAGGGAAACTGGCTCAGTGGATAAGGGGAAAGTGGTAAACGTGATACATCTTGACTTAAGCCAGGATTTTTGACACTCTGGGAGATTATATGCTCTCATGTAAACTGAAATTCTGCCTGGATAACAGGGGATGGCCTGATTCTTTAAAAACCTCACATTGAGAAAGCAGTTAGCAGTGATGCCCTGCTGAAAGGAGAATTCACTTTTGCTCTTGAAGAGCCTTAATTTTGGACCTGGTTCCTATCAATATTTTCATCAGTGGCTTGAATGATGGGATAGAAAGTGAACATGTAAAATTTAGACTGAGGACACAGAAGTGCTTTAGCACACGGGATTAGAAGAACAAATGAACATGATACATTGGGAAAAATATATCAGTATGGAGGCACTCAGGTTATAGAACTGCAGAGTAGTGTGTGTCAGAGAATCTGTAACTGCACAGAGACTTGGCACCAGGAGAGAAGATGGAGCTTTAGTGCCTGGAAAGTGGAACAGGAATAAAAGAGGAGATATTAAGAGAGCAGCTCTTAGTGTGCAAGACACCTCTGTCCAGTGGCAAGAAATCAGCAGCTGGATTTTTGAACCTTTTTTTTTTTCCACTTCTTCTCTGAATGTGGGATGTAATCTAGAAGAATGACCCAAATGATTTGAGACTTAGGAAATATGATCTGTGCTGAAAGATTGAAAGATTTGTGTGTGTTTAGAAAAGACAAACTGACACCCATCTGAGGAAGGGTGTAAGTCTTGTAGGCAACTGCTGTTAGAAAGGGGATGCAGGTCTATCAGTCACCCTGGCTGTGGAGCAAGCAGTGCCTGCAGGATTGGAAGCACTATGTTTTCACACATGTTTAATAGAAGGCTTTCTGTAAAAACTGAACTGAACTCAGATTTATCAGATCAGTGCTTTACTTGCTCAGGCATGTTGAGAAGTGTATCACACACTTAGCTCTCAACAGTGCTGCTGACCCTGATCTGTGCTTGTTGCTCTCTCTGCCCAGATTGCCACGGTGTCTCTGTATTTAATTTGATATCCATAGGGGCAGTGTGTCTAAAGCCTTGCATTCTGTGTTCTCAAAGGGGTGGAGTCACCTAAAGTGTAGATTAACCTAAAGTGTAGATTAAAGATGTGAAAAAAATCCAGAGACTGGCTTCACCAGTAGCAAAACAAGGCTTTTGGTTGTTTAAAAAATATCTGTAGGAATAGGATTGTTAATCACTGGAATGGGTTACCCAGGGATGTTGCACTCTCTCTTCTAAAGGTTTTGAGAAGTTTGATGGGCATATGTCATGGCTGCAAGTAAACTTGCTGCTGCTTCTAGGTAACAGGATAGACTGGAGGCCCTCTTAAGATTCCTTTTAGTCTGATGTCTATGTGATTTTTGTGACATAATGTTTTGCAACAATATAATGTATTTTATATCCCTGCAAAAAAAGCACAGGACTGACATAATCCAGGCAGTTTTGCTTTATGTTGAGAGATGAAAATGTACATGTGCATTCATAAAAGTCTCAAGAAAATAAATGCCTGTTTCGACTTTAAATAGAAATGAACACGGCAAGAACGATATGCTGAATAATGACCCTGCAAAAAAAACCAAAAAAAAACCTAGCTCAGTTCCTCAGTACTAACTATCACAGGGCATTGATTATCTATCATGTCTAGTTTGTGTGATAACATAAGAATTTAAATTGTGGCCTCACCCAGAACAAACACAGATGCGTTTTCTCTGGGTGTTAATCTCCCAAAGGCCCACAGTCTTGTAATGTAAACAGACCTTGGAGCCCCAGCCTGGTTCACTCTGTATCAAATAAGCTGTATTAATATCCTGGGTCAAAACTTCCTTCAGGCAGCCTGAGGGCAAAAGCCATCCAAATCCATGTGCACTGACACTTCCCAGCGACAAGCCTCTCTCTGCTGGACCCTTGATTTATGGCTTGTGTGTTTTCTATTTGTGAGAAATGTAGTGTTTATTTGACACATGAGGCTTCTGATAACTCTGCCGTTGTTAAATTTTGTCCTGCTTCTGTGGGGAATGCTTNAAAAAACCCCCAAAATAAAAAAAAAAACCAAACAAACAAACAAAAAAAAAAAAACAAAAAAAACCCCCAAAAAAACAAAAAACAAAACCATAAGGAAGGAATGAAGGGGAAGGTTGCAAGGAAATCTAACTGCACTCCTGAAAATACTGCTTTGAGAAAGGGCTTTGGAGTCAAGCCTTCTCTTTGCAGCCCCCACTCTTTGCATTTTCTCTGAGAATCTTGACCTGACCGTGGTGAAATTAGTAAAATATTTGTGTGAAACTTCCTT